>JASCZI010000376.1:25304-48609 GCA_036250425.1 Stylosanthes scabra
CTTTACAATTTTTCCATTTTTTATCTCTTTTTCAATTTAATAGCAGAGTTATAATAATTATACACTTAGATTAAGTTGTAGGCATTATTTATATTTTTTTAATCATTACAGTAAAAAGTAAAAATTGTAATAATTACACATCTAAATTTCGTTATTGACAATAAGAGTCATTTATTTTTTAAGAAAGAATTAGAGGCTAAAGCATGAATTATTTGAACATTATTTTTTTAAAATTTTAATTATGTATATTCCAAAATAAATTTAAATATTTATTCACTTATTTGTAAAAAGAATTATTTCACTAATTATTATAGAGTAGAAAATTAATTAACATGTTCATATTTATTGTGAGTTGTGGAAATCGATAATTGTTTATTTATGAGTTGCCACGTGGCCAACACATAGGAATCAGAGGGCATGGGGAAAGACGAAAAGTTGACCATCTTTGTTGGCTGTTAGTAGCAGCCTTTTGCACACACCAGTCCCCAGATTTCATAAATTCAATGTTTACTCATAACGAAAAAATTGTGAACCGACCCCTGATTTTTTATTAATTTCTTTTGCAGCCTGGTCTTTGGTGGTCCAATTTATACTTTCACTAACCATAGAAAGCTCCAAAATACAAATATTTCAAATAGTTTGTATAGCTTTTTCGTTATGAACTCAGGTATCGGTTACTCCTAAAATCAACTCAAACAATGTTGTCCCATGAACATTATGTATCATTATCATCGTGGGGCATTTGAGTTTCCATTGTACAAGAGAGTGTCGTTATACTCCCTGTGACCGTCTCCATTGCTCATCATAAATAAATTGCGAGCATGATGGAAACCACCACAGACCTTACATAACATCAAGAGCACGGTTCCTAATTAGTTTTTGTTATTATCTAGTTCGTTTTACTTCCACTAACTCAATTTATTTTTCATGTCAATCCATAAAACTTCACTGACTTTCCAAATCAATTAGTAGGACAACCGCCAGCTCAAATGTACTTATTACTAAACCTTTAAAGCATTTAATTTAGAGTTTGAAAATTAATTATTTTTGTTGATATAGTAATACATGATTGATTGTTTGCGTAAAACTTTTTTAGACTAACGAAAATTAAAGTTTTGAATTCATTAAAAATCGTTATGTTTAAAGAAAATGATTGGGATATTCTTCTAACGCAAAGGTTTTTTTTGTTTTTTTGGTGTCTTCTAACGTAAAGTTTTGGGTCTTCATTTGATGGTTTGGAAATATTTAATTTGGATGTATCTTTGGTTTAGGATTTTTAGTTTTCAATTTTTAATGTAATTTAAATTTTTAATCTTTTAAATCTTTAGAAGCTTTTTTACATTTTTTTCCTAGTGAATTTATACTATTTGTACACCAAAATTAGTTATTAGTGTAAAATAGGCATTAAAATACAAAATATATATTGAAAATAATAAAATTATGCATGTATTCATGTATAAATATATGATGATTGATTTTGGTGTTCAAATAAAATTTTTATTATTGGAGGTGCTGTAGTATCGACAGAAAAGGAAGACAGGAAAAAAAAGAAAAAAATGTTAATTTGGCTGTAAAAATAAAATTAAAAAAAAAATTGCTGAAGTTGGTTAATAAATAATATCAGAGAAACAATAATTTAAAATTATCTTATTTAACGTAACAGTATAAACAACAACAACAAAGCCTTGTTTCACTAGGTGGGGTCGGCTACATGGATCAAACGACGCTATTGAGCTCTATTATGTATTATGTCTATAGAGAGACCATTTACATGTAGATCTCGTTTGACCACCTCATGGATGGTCTTTTTAGGTATTTCTCTCCCTTTCACCCCTTACCCACCTTCCATCTCATCCACCCTCCTGACTGGGTGATCAGTCGGTCTTCTTCCCACATGTCCAAACCATTTTAGATGCGATTCTACCATCTTTTCGATAATAGGTGCTACTTCAAGTTT
Source organism: Stylosanthes scabra (assembly GCA_036250425.1). Lineage (NCBI taxonomy): Eukaryota > Viridiplantae > Streptophyta > Magnoliopsida > Fabales > Fabaceae > Stylosanthes > Stylosanthes scabra. The sequence continues at coordinate 27,262 of JASCZI010000376.1, forward strand.
CTCCCTTGTATTTTCGTTCTTTATTCTATCCAAACGCGTGTGACCACTCATCCATCGCAACATTTAACGTAACAGTATAACTCCATAATTTTATTTATGTAATATTCATAATTATACCATTATTATATATAATAATAGAATCATTCTAGACATACACCTATTTTTTCAAATCAAGTCCAACCAAGTTGTTACGGTTCACACGCTTACTGTTCATGGGCGTACTGTTCATTAAAAACGAACAGAAATTTATATGTACAACGAACATGTTTTTATAGTTGTCATGAACATGTTTTAAAACATGTTCCTTTACTTTGAAATTTTCTGTTCGTTCTAATAATGATATTCTATTCGTACGTGTAGGATGAGAGTGAACAAAATTTGATTGGTTTGACTTTGTTAAAAAAAAAAGATATACATGAAACATGATTGAGTCAGGAATTGTTGCATGTAAAATGGCGGAAATTTTGCACACATAATTAGTCACACCCAAACATCAAACATATACATAAAAATAATAGTGATCGAAGGAGATATTTAGCTAGTAGAACACAAGAAGTAATTAAAAAACTAAGAAGAAAATGATGATGGAAGTTAATAATAGCTTAAATCAGCGTGAGATTGAACAGTGAATTCGTAGCAATCATGTTAAGTCCTTATCATCATCGATAATTTTAAAAAAGTTTTAATGTCATTGATGATTAACATAGCAACTAATATACATATAAAAAAACCACTCAATTTTGTTTATGTCCACTTGCCTCCACTTTAGGGCCATATAGGAGCCCATATGTGCTGAGTGCTCTATTCTTCTTATAGAACTTCAAAGGCTTTTGAAAAAGGAAGATATAAATTAATGATGAAAAATAAAAACGACATCATTAGTTTCAAATAAAATTTCCCTAAATAATGGGCTAGTCTCCTTGCTTACTTAGCTTATATTCAATTTGATTCAAATAGCTACATTATTCTACCGCCACAATAAGTGCATTGATAATGACATTTTGAAATAACGTAGCGTTCATGCAGAGGCGGTTATGATTACAACGCCGATGCATGTAAGGAAAAAAAAGTTATGATTTTAATTATTAATTCTGGCCAATAAAATTTATTATTTTAATTATGCTGTAAGTTTTAGTTTTAGATTCTTAATATTAAATACTAAAAAATTAATTTGGGTTGGTCTAGTGGTTAGCTTACTAGTCTGCTTAAGCAAGTGTCGGGAGTTCGAATCACGTCTTGTGCATGCAGCAATCCGGTGGCTTGCGGCAAACCCTTAAATGAAGCTCAGATCCACGGAGGATTAGTCTTTGACCTGTCGGGTTGGGGGATACCTTAATAAATAAAAAAAAATGTTAAATACTAAAAGTATAAAAATAACTATTAGTTCAAAATATTAGTTAATATTAATAAAAAAATATTAAACTCCTAACATATTCCTCCAATGTAAAACCAATTAATTAAAATGAGTCTAATTAATTAATTTGGGACACATATTTAATTATACTGAATTCTTAGTCATATTACCCTACTGTTAGAAATACCACACACTCACACTTTATTGTTCCATGTTAGCATTGTGTTAACTATAGTTAAATTAGGCATGAAGAAGAATCAAGATTTGTAAATTAATTAAGGGACTAATTTGAATATTTGATCATTAATAATTCAACGTAACTAAGCAATTTGGCTAATCAAATCCAACCTAGTCATTGTTATTTAAGCATGCATTGTTCATGTGTGTCCCTCTCCCCTAGTGCCTCTCTCAAAGTAGAGACAATAGTAAAAATAATAAAAATTTATAGAAAAAACAAATAGGAACCATAAACAAAATTAAATAAAAATACAACACAAATCATTGTATTTTGTTTGATTGTCCTTCGAAATACTATTTGTTTTATTTTAGCACTTAGGTTCTTTGATATGATTTGTTAATTCTAGCTAGAAGTTATGAAAAATGAAAATGTTTTTTTTTTGTTGCATTTTGTTTTATAGTCCTTGGGAATTCTGTTCGTTTTAGTCTAACACTTAGATTTTTTTAATCTAATTTGTTGATTCTTGAAGTTATGACAAATGCATGAAAATGATTTTTTTTGCATTTTTATTTGATTGTCCTTAGGAATTTTGTTCGTTTTAGTTTATCACTTAGGTTCTTTGATTTGATTTGTTGATTTTTGAAGTTATGAGAAATAAAAAATTTTTCTATTGCATTTTATTTGATTCTCATTCGGATACCACTTAAGTTCTTTGATCTGATATGTTGATTCTTGAAGTTATGATAAATAAAAATGGTTTTTTGTTGTAGTTTGTTTGATTGTCATTAGGAATTTTGTTTATTTCAATTTAGTACTTAGGTTCTTTGGAAGAAGAATGATGACGATGCCGATGATGACGCCAACGACACTAATGACATTGACGACGAAAAGAAAGAAGAAGACGTCGGCAAAGAAGAGGACTCTGATGACGATATCTATGATGATGTAGCAAATAAGAAGAACCAAACGAAGAAGTAGTAGAAGAAGAATAATAACACAGCGGAGAAGAAGAAACAATATATATCATGCGTTTGCACGTTCTTTTTGTGAGAATGAGTTGTATTAAGTAAATTAAGTGTATATGTAATAGAGCTCTTTGATCGTTTTACCAACAAGTCATGAAATATTTTGATGAACGCTAGAAATTTCAAGAGTCGAACTAGACATAGCCTCTTATTAATTTACTTTCACGATTGCATGGAAGATGCTTTTAATTTAATTTAATTAATTTCACGTTGGAGAATATATAGAGTAATTATAGGTAATTATAATCTAACGTATCATATCTAACTTAATATTTATAATTTTATATAAATAACATTCGTAATTATATATTTATAACATTAAATATTATACATTTAATTCAATAGCAATTTAAAAATAAAAAGGGAAAAAGACAAATATAGCCCTGACCTTTTAAAATGAAGACAAAAGTACCCCTGACTTTCCCAAAATCCCTCAATGTCCTTGACGTTAAAAAAAACTAGACATCCTTGCCCCTCTGTTATTGTGCCTCACGTGAGTGTGATGCAAAGTGAAGAGCTGGTTGTTAACGGAGCTGATGTGTCCGTAACGGGTCCATGCTGGACAAAACAAGTCCCGTTAGTGACTTAAACCCCAAAACGCAGCCGTTTTGAGAGCAGCATAAAAGGGGGATATAGCCTTTCCAAATTAGGGTTTTTCTTCCCCAAATCAATTTGATAGTTGTAGCACTCAAGACTCAATAGTGATGGAGAGTGAAGGAGTTTGTAACAAACATAAGGGGCACTGCTAATTTGAGGAATGAGAATATGGGCCAAAATAGTCAAATGGGTGTTGAGTTAGTTGAGGAGGTAGGACACGTGGTACATGATCCGATGAATCAAGGACTGAGATGTACCATGAGGAAACACATTACTAATAGGATGCTGCAAGATCATGTGTAGCAGCTGGCTGTGGTATTACCTCTTTCCTCCTGAATTCTTCTCTTCTCTCTTTTACTCTATTCTCTTCTTTTCTTCTCCCTTCTTCTGGCTAATTTCTTCTTCTCTTCTATCAGGTTCTCACATGGATGCATGACCTTCACTCCTTTTGCCTCAATAATCCATACATATGTCTCAGTTTCTCTCTTTTTATTTTATTTTGCTTCTGTAATTACTACAGTGTTGGAACTTCTTTACTCTTCAATATAATTTCCCCTTCATTCTGAGGCAATTACTACTATATTAATGCTCCATTAGTTAATTACTATACATACACCCTTCCAGAGTTTCATCAGGGTTGAGAGGAAGCGCTAGCGGGGTGGCTGGTAGATCGGAGAGGTCATCGTCGTCGACTCAAGGTGTATTCTTGCCAAAATGGGTAGAAGACGGGGATGGTGTGGCACCAAAATGCCACTGTGGGGTATATGTTGTGCTATACATGTTAAAAACAGCAAATAACTCTAACATGTTGTTCTTTGGCTGCCCAAATAACTATAATTTTTGGTTAGTTAATTTGTGGTTGTTGAATGATATATTGTGATGAATTTTGAGTTTGTGTTTGTGATAGATGGCTTGGCTACCCCACTGCAAATTCTTTCTTTGGTTAGATAAGTACACTGAACGATTGGGAGAGGCTGGTGAAATTAAATGTGCAGGGGATAATGATGGTTTAGATTAACATTTGACAATAATTGGGGTGGAGAATAGGGTCACAAAGTTGGAGGACAGAGTGGCTGCAATGGAGATGAAAAATAAGCCAAACCTAGGAAGCTGGCAATGGTTAATTGTGTGTTTGTTTGTTTTGGAAGTTTCTGTTTATGTGGTTTGGGTTTAGGCATTGATTAGTAAGATCAAAACAAGGAAGCTTTTGAGTCTAAATTAATCGATGTACTCTTTTACTTGAGCAAATGATGTTAAATTTGATAAATTTGTATATGATGTTGGGAGAATTGCTTGACATGTGCAATGAAATATGTATACAAGAAAGGTTGTGTTGTTCAAGTGTGTTAAATTTTCTATTTGTCAAAATGCTGAACATAGAATAATCATGACACAAATCGAATCAGGATCAACATAATTAGAAAATTTAGTACGTAATATAAAAAAGTAGCCTGCATTGCATCCACAGGTTTCAAATTAGTTAATCAATTACAAAAGTTCCAAAATGTAATTTCACTAGTTCATAGTTTTCAAAATGAAAATAGAGCCAAATTCAGAGTCTCCCAGAATGTAATCCTACTGGTTCATAGTTTCCAAAATGAAAAAAAAAAAAAGCCAAGTTCAAAACTCCCCAAAATATAATCATGCTAGTTCATAGCAACACAAAATAAATTTCATTTCAACTTGTAGGTAACTAATGTTGCTTGTTGTTCAGCCCCGGAATCTGCATGAACCTAAATTTCCTTTGGATTGAAGCACTTGCTGCTGCAAGTGTCTCTTGGGAAGGGGGTGGTGAATAGACTGCTTGCCTTAAATTGTTTTGATGAACCTGCACCATTTGCAACCAGGGCTGGTGGCTTAAATGGAAGTTTGGCATTCCTTGTGGTTGGTAGAGGCTGTGGTACTTGTATAGGTGGCTCTGCCTAATTACGCTGCACAAGCAGAACATAACAATTTTCATGAAGGTCATTAATAAAAAAGTACAAAAATGGACCTGAAGAATTTTATAAAAGACAAATTTACCCCTAACAAATTTTAAAAAAGACAATACTAACCAAATATTCGAGGGACAAATTTACCTCTTGATGAGCCTGAGGTGCAGATTGGGATATGGGAACTTCAACTTGTGGTGAGGGGTTTGCTGCTGCTCCCTTTTTGGATCTTCGTGTCTTGGGCTTTAATTGGGATTTGCAGGTGCACCCTTGGAAGTCTTGTAATTGTGACCCTTCTCCCCACATATGGCGCAAGTGACCTTGAAACACTTGTTAGGCTTGCCACCTTCAATTAGGTCTTCAACAGGATCCCTCCTTCTATTGTTGACCTTAAGCCTGCCAATTGACCTTTTAATGATTGGAGCTTTGGTTCTCAAATAGTTGGTGTTACTCTAGTACTTCTCGTTGGGAACTAGGTTGATGGTGTGCTTGACCAAGTCCACACTTAGTGTCTCGTCCTCATTTGCTTTTTTAACTTTGAACCTCATCCTAAGGTCATCCCCAACCCACTCTGCCACCCACTTGGTGCTTGGCCTCATCAAATGAGCAAGTCTCTTCTCTTGGACAGGTGCTAGCTTGCATAGATGACCACTCAACAAAGTAATGTGCTTGGTCATTCTCCTCATTAAATAGCATCTAATCTCCTCCAGCATTGTTAGTATTGGCTTACACCTAAGTGGCTCAATGGCAGCATTGAAAGACTCATCCATATTATTAGTTAAACTGTCAGTTTTTGGTCCATGGCTGAAGTAAACTAGCACCCATGACCTAGGATCAAACCTGGTTAGATAAGCCATGTCTTTAAACTTGTTAATGAAATTCTTCCACAAATGCCTAATACAGTTTCTGTGTGGCGCATTAGGCATGACCTCCTTCAATGCCTCTCTAAGTTCCTATACATAAGCAAAATTACTCACTCAACAAAACACAACAATACAATTCAGTATAACACAATCCAAATAAATCATTTAATTTAACACATAACATATACAATTCGATATTAAATACAATTCAGCACAAACTGCAGAGAGAATTAAGTTAAACAGAAACATAAACATACATTTATTTAACTCTATAGCTAATCACTCATAAAAATTCCACCCATGTATAGAAGGGTCCCCAAGTCTTCTTTCAGCAATGTGAGGAACCACTTCTAAGAATCTTTGGTCACTGCCCTTTCAACACCATAAGCGATGGCGTAAAAATGGTTGTTTTGATCCTGACCCACAACAGTGAAAAGCTGCCCACCGTAATATGTCTTCAAGAAGGCCCCATCCAAATGAATAATAGGCCTACATCCACTCTTGAAACCCTGCTTGGTGGCATCTAGGCAAATATACAATTTGTCATACACCGGTAATGATTGTGGGATGGGGATTGTCTCAATCAATGCTGTCGACCTGAGAATGCTATTCAGAATCTCAAAAAGGTATCCTCTCAATTTAGAATACTGTTCCTTCTCACTTCCTATTAGTTTCTCTCAAAGCCTTGTAAACCATCTTCTCATGGGGTGTCATCCTGAACTCCTCTTGTAGGTACGCCATCGCCTCTTTCTTGTTCATGTGAGGATGTGTAGCCATCCTCTTCTGGATCTTGGTGCCCAGCCAATGTTGATCCGTAGAGGTACTCCCAAGGTCACTTCCACAAACATGTTCGTCCCTGAGAGTGTTCACCTGAAAGCATGCAAGGGTCTCATTCCTTGAGCAATGGGCAACCCATGGACACCCATTAGCCTTGCAACCAATCCTCAACCTGGTTCTGTTAACCTTAAGCCATTTCAAATCCCTACCTTAAAAAATGAATTGGTCTCTCACCACCTCCCTAAACTTCTTTAGTGTTGGTAATTTGGTTCCCACTTCAAAGTGGCCATCACCGAATGCGTAATCATCATTAAACTCAGGCCATGCATGCTACTGATGCTCCTTTCCATCGCTTGACAACGGGGTACGAAGTGCCTCAGACTCATATTCATACACATAGTCTTCATCTAAAGATACCAACTCTGGTTGGTAGTACTTCACATTGGGCCAGCTACCTTCTCCAGCAGCTTCCACTCCTGGCCCAACTCCTCCATCATGATTTTTGGCAGGCCCATCTCCATGCACATCTCCAGGCCCATCCCTAATGTTTATACCGAGCCCTCCACCATACTTTGGCTTCTTTCCAGGGTTCCCCTTCTTTCTATGAATAATCTTGATTGGACTCTTGCCCTTCCCATTGCTTTCTTCAGCTTTTCCTTTCCCCCTTCCTTCAACAGTATCCTTGTTAATTGATGGGACATTTTTCTTGGGACTACTGACCTTCCTCTTCCTATTTGATTGGTTCACATCCACCTCAATATCACTTCCTGAAGACAATTCCTTAAGTACATCACCTTCAGCAGCATTGTCACTATCATCCAAGTTGATAGTCTCACAGTTGACACCTCCATCCTTTTCTGCTAGAATAGGCTTGCTAATTGAGTGCTCAACATATATGTGAAACTCAGGCTCTTCGTTTGTCTTCAGCCAATCAATCAGGTCACGGATTCCTTGATCCCCAACCATCTCATTTAGCATAGTTTCAAATTCAGGAACTGTTCTATCAAACCAATGAAACGCCTTGTGACTCTTGTAACATATTTCCTCCAACAACAACACCATATCACTCATATTAAGATGATTGACGTTGAGCTCATACATGTTAAACCTCTTCTCTGAACCATTTGCATAGACTAGATCATCATTGGGGTGTCTAACAAAATTCCTCCCATGGTGGTAAACTGGAACCACAAATCGATCCCCCATTCACTGCAGACACAAAAAACAAAACCAACACCCACTATTATAAATCAAATACCCTAATCCGGCATCATCAAACACACATTACTTCATACATTAACTATCTTTCACCAACATGCAACCTAGTATATCACAGCAACATAGAATCCCAAAAATAGAAACACATTCACGAATTAAAGCTTACCTTCGATGGTGGATGTTGCTACCACTCCACAGAGTCTCCTTCCCTTGCTCGCTATCACAATGTTGACGACCTCAGCGTTCCGTCTCTTCAGCTTCGTTAGAACAAGAACGATCACTTCCTTGCCTTCGACAACAAGTTTAGGGCAACAATTGTAATATCGAAGCCTTCAGCGAGAGTTTTATAGGAAATTAAATCCCCTTTCAGGCTACTCTCAAAACAGCTGCGTTTTGGGGTTTAAGTCACTAACGGGACTTGCTTTGTCCAGCCTGAACCCAACGGACACATAAGCTCCGTTAACAGCCAGCTCATCACTTTACATCACACTCACGTGAGGCACAATAACGGATGGGCAAGGATGTCTAATTTTTTTGAACGTCAAGGGCACTGAGGTATTTTGAGAAAGTCAGAGGTAATTTTGTCTTTATTGTAAAAAGTCTGGGGTATACTTATCATTTCCCTAAAAAATCAAAATAAAAAAAGTTATAGCTAATTATAACTATTAAACTATGGCTATTAAATTTTCCTATATAAACATTACCAAGCTTTTAAGGATGCGTTTGTTTCTAATATTTTTAGAAAATAATTTTCTAATTTACTTTTTATGAATTGACAAACTGAAAATTAAATCAAAATCTTTAAAGCTAGAAGGGATCAATTGCAAAATTATTTTGGCATAGGAAAACTAGATTGTGATGTCCGACATTTTCTTGACACCGAGGTTGGTGGTGGGACATAATACCATAATTTTTTTAAGGGCTTATTTTTTATAGTAAAATTATCCATAAATAAGTAAGGCAGATACCCACCAATTAGTCGTTTTTCTATACGATTGATTCCTTATTTGTCTGGTATTAGTTCTTTAATTATAATTAGCCGTAATTCATATATCGATGTTTGGCTAAAAGAAAGATATAAAATTAATAGGCATGCAACCGCGGCTATTATTATAAGTTAAATTATGCTTTTATTATTATATATATAATAATAATTCTTGTTAGATTCTATTATCATGAATAATTTCAAATCAGTAATATTGTATGACCAACCCTAGTCATTTTTTTTTTTTGGGAAAGTTGACCAATCCTAGTCATGATTAATTAAAAACAAAGTATTGATAGCTAATATTTGAAAGAATAGATAAAAATATTGATAATTTTTTATATGAAGAATAAAAATATATGTTATTTATTTAATAAATTAAATGTACACATAAATAATATTTTTTCTATTTCCTTTAAGTATAAAAGTACAAATTATTTACGGTTAGTTTAACTAGAAGGATAAATGTGTGTAACGAAAAATATCATTTGATTTATTAAATAAGTGGTGTTATTTTTTGTCCATTTGTTGACTAATATTTTTATAACTATAATCAATTAATAATTTTATTTATAATGAGCATCATTATCATCAAGTTAGTATATTTTTTTAGAAGATATATTATCTACTATTTAGAATGATTTATTCATTATTATTTCGGATGATTTGTTTTTTATTATTTTATATAATCAATTTTTGCAAAGTTTTTATATGTTATTTTTTTTCTATTAGCTAATTATTTACTTATATTTTATTGATTATTTAGCACTAATAATTTTAGTTAAAGGGTGTTTAATGTATGGCCACTCTATTCAAATCTAAAAGAGCTCTTTATTTTTACTTTCTCTTTTATTTAAGGTATGTTTAAATGATAATTTATAATGACAAAATCTAATCATGATCTTGATAATACGTACATTTCATGATATGCACAAAAGCTAACGTTTTATGAAATCTAACTAACCCTACTCCCCAATAGCTTTATGATAGATAGATGAATTTAACGAGGAAATAAATAAACAACCAATTTCCAAGCGAAGGTACTCATTTTTATTTCTATTTGAGAAAGGAAAAAAACACTCATTTTCTTCTTCGTTTTATTCCGTTATTTTTATTTCAAAATACAGCAATATTAGACTTTAAAAAATAATTTATGGCTTTATTTTCGGTGTAATATTCTAAAACAGTAAAGTATTAATTTTGTCCCGAATATTTGAAGTAATTTTTAAGAATGTTCCTAATTAATGTTCCTAATGTTTAAAATATCATATTTATATCTATAATGATATAAAATCATATTAATCTTGTCATACTTTCAACTCTATTAGAATAAATTCAAATTTTTTTTTTCATATGTGAAATTAATTAACCAACAATTTTCAAGAAACATTTACCCAGGATCATATTGAACTATTCAAAAATGATGGGACACAACAAAAAAAAACCCTCAAGAATGATAAGATCTCGATAAGAAAGAAAAACATTATGTGCTTCTCTTCTTTTGGTCTGTGTTATGTTAATACAATTGAGGTTATTAAATAATAACGGATGAAGTTGTATCACTTATAACATTTTGGTGATATGAACTAACATTTACGTATATATGTTGTTAGTGATTTTTACCATTACTTGATTGTAGGATAAAATTCATACGATTTCAAAATATTAAAAATACAAATAAGGCATTTTAAACGTTAAAGATATAATTTGGACTTATCCTAAATGTCGGAGATAAAATGATACCTTACTCTATTGTAAAAAGTTGATACTCAATCTTTAGTTTTCCAAAATTAGAAAGTATGGGTGACCAATATTATACTATCCAACAATCAACTAATATATATCCTATTTTACCCTCCCATTCTATATCTGATCTCCTCTTAATCTTGACCTCCAACATCTCTACCACCAACATTCCCGTAATAATTCTTCTTCTTCTTCCTCTTCTTCCGGCCAACTCCCTGCTGCTACTCCTTCTTAAAGATGTGTGTATGTCATGTTTCTCTCTTCTTCCTCAAGCCATGGTTGTGTTTCAGCCATGCTCAATGGTGCTTCTCACTCGGACGCTTCTGTGAGGAAGCTTCTCCTCTGTCGCACTGCTGCCTCACTAAAGTAAAGGCTGTCGTTGCTACACGAAGCCACTATGACGCCGTCGTTGGTCAACTTTCCTAAAGACTTGTCATCGCTGAGCATACTCTCTCCTTTTAGCATTTGTTGTGCTGTCGAACATTGTCTTCCACCAAGCCTCAATTGCTGTTGAACAATATTGTTGCATTTTTCTCTCTTCACACATTGTTATTACCGTCACCGTCGTCGCTGAGATGTTTTGTAGAATGATTAGATTTGAGAATTTTGGATTATCATTTCAGCTTATTTTTGGATGATCAATTTTTTAATTTTTTTATGATGATGTTTGAGAATTTTGCATTGAAGAATCAGTTTAGATTATCGGTTTTTCTTTTATTAATTACAAACAATTTTGCCTTATACAAAGTTATCATGGACCAATCTAAAATTTCAATTTTAATAATATTATTCTCTTTAACATGAATAATAAAATTTAATAATTGAAAAATTGTTAAAAAAGGGGCAACTTTTAAGGAATATATATTTAGAAGAAAAAATATAAAAACCTTTGTAAGTTGACTATATCTACCCATATTTCATCATTTTCTTTTTAAAGGCTTTCATGCTTGATTATTATCGAGTGAACTATCTCAATTGTGTTTGAATTTTCATTTGGCTGGCAGAAATATTATTAGATTTTTATAATGACAAAAGTATCTTTTAATTTTTATAAAACGTGACATGGTACTTATTTATTATTTAGTTAATATAACATTAACTATTAATAAATGAATATTTTTGTCAAATTTTATCAAAGGATAATTCTAAGATGGAAAGCATTTTACATGTATACGGTGAAGAGGAATACTACTTTTATTTTAAAAATTATTGAAAATAAAATAAATATGATTCATATGATTCACATTCAATCACTCATTAAAAAATATTTTTACCTCTTCATCATTATTCCTCTCAACTGTAGCATGCACATTTATCAAAATTAGGGGCACTTTTATGATCATTTCCACAATTCAAGAGTATTTTTGTCAACTATATAAAAATTCGGAAGAATTTTAGTTAAGCTATTTGTATACCAAAATCAGCTATAATATAAGTTATTAATTTATAATATATATTAAAATAAACGTTAAAGATTACAAAATTACACATGTATGTATTTTATCTATAAATATGTGATGACTGATGACTGAATTTAGTAGTTGATTTTCGTGTGGAAATAAAATTATTATCTTCTCCTTTTGAAAGGAGAGCACTAAGTTTCATTGTTTGACAAGTGTCTAGCATAATTGCTTGAGAAGTGTCAAACAATGAAAACAAAAAACACTACAAATTTAAAATAAATAAATAATAGATTTAAAATTTTAAATTTAAAATATGGAGGGAATCTAAACAACGAATAAATCAAAACAAATAAATAAAAATTTTATTTTTTAATTATAAATTTAAAATAATATTATAATAGTTATAATATAATAAAAAAGAAAATTAAAAATAAGAAAGAGAGTAAACTTTGAATAAAGAGAAAGAGAGTGATTTATTGAATAGAGAACTTTTTTTTGAAAGGTTGGTTCTATTCTTGATGAGGAGATTTTTGACGATAATTTCATGTTTAAAAAGATATCCTCATCAACACTTTTTCCACATATTTGCTAGTGATTGACCAAGGTTTTCCATCTCTTGCATAATTATGTCCTTAATTAATTAATTTGTTAAATTAGCTTCCAAGTATGTAAATTGTTTGAATCTTCTCCCACTTGGTGCCTTGATGTGTTTGCTAGTGAATTTCAGGCTCAAAGTGTAAAGGAAGAGCCCAAGGGAAGCTAAAAAGAACAAGAGGAGCAAGGAGAATGGACAAAAGCCAAAAAGATTCCAACTCAGCGTCAACCACGCGCTCGCGCCCTCAAGATAGTGCGCCCGCACCCTCAAGATGGCGCGCCCGCGCACCTCCATTCTTTAATATGGAAGTTTCCGTTGGTGGCGTGCCCGTGCGACCCAGATTGTGCGCCCGCGCCACCTTATTTCGTAACGCCCAAGACAAGGACCTCGCGCGCCCGCGCTGCGACGACAGAACTCACTTAAATGAAGACTATTTTAGGGATTTCACTTTTCCGGGCTAAGGCCCATCCATTTCTCGAGCCCAATTCGACCTATATGGGGGAGGATTAGCTGAAGCACAACACACATTCTTTCATTTGATCAATTTTAGCCTTAGAGTAGTTTTAGGAGATTTTTGGAAGAGCTCTCCATCTCTCTCATTTTCTCTCTAGTTTCTCTTCTTGTTCTTCATCTCTAGGAACCCCATTACCAACCAAACTTTTCTTTTACTACTTGTTTGGTGGATACTTGTTCTTTAATTAATGCAATTCTAGTTTTTTTTTCTATTTTGCTCATCTTTACATATTGCAATTTCTAGTTTATGTTCATGCTCTTTTATGATTCTCTTACTATTTCTTGTTGATTCTCTCTTTAATTCATCTTGCTAGTTTATTTCCCATATTTTCTATTATGTCTTTATTTCTTGCCTACCATGTGTTTGATGTTTTGTTTACTTTAATTGTGGAGTAGTGTTCTTGTGCTATGGTCATGGGTTGAGATGTGTATGATCCTAGCCACTAAGCCCTAAAGAAAAGATGTGTTAACCCTTGGGTTGGTGCCGTTCTATAGATGTCAGGCTTTCGCCAGAGAGAGTGAGTCTATAATGAGGTGAACATGGAGGATTTATCCATGTTCGAAAGACCTAGGACTGCTGCTCTAGAATATGAAAAGCCTGGGACTTATGGAAGGTGTTGATCTACCCACTCGACCGTTTGGTGGAGTGTGGCTTCGCGGGTTACATGCTAAACATCTATACTTGGGATTAGTGGCGTTCATGGGGACACACATGATATCTTGATCCATGGCCTAGCATCTTTTTATCAGTTTCTCTCTATCTCTCTTTTTAATCTCCGTTCACTCACTCTCTCAATTGCAACCCCCGTTTTTTTCTCACAACCAAAATCGTCCCTTGCGTTAACTCGTTGGGAGAACGACCCGAGTCCTATACTCGGTATTTTTGAACCGGTTGCAAGCTTCTTGTGACAACTCTTTTGTTTGATCGAGTCCCGTCCTTGTTCGCGACATAATCTATTCGGATTTCCCTACAACGATATCAAAACTTGTTTTCAAAAGATAAGGGAATCGCTGATTAACCTTATTGAGACGCCTCGGGCGGAGCGCTCATCAATTCTCGACCCAAAAGGGGAGTAAACAACGTTCTACAACCTAGTTAAACCCCTTTGGCATTGCCATCAAGGAAAAACTAGGCCAAATCAAGCAAAATAAACCATAAAACAAACATCTAATGCAAACATAACAACCTGCTTACATAATACACAACTAAATTCTATATGATATATGTAGCTCTTAATCTCCTTCAAGGAATCACGGAGACTTCAGTTGGTATCACCATCAACTCTTGATCTTTGTACAGACCGAAGATCTTGTTGACCAAGCTTGTGGCATTGTCGCCTTTCCTCACCATAGATCGTTATCCTCTCAAATTATCCACCTACTTGTACTGTCTTTAGCTAATTCCTCCCATCTTGACTTGGCCCCAAACTCCTTATCATTCTTGAACAGCAGCTGCACCTCTAGGAGCATCTCTTTTAAGTTCATACTTTTATTCCTAAGGAATCTAGTATCCCAACAAGTTGTCTCTTTTCCACGAACCCAATCTATAATATCTTTCCTGTTGGACACCAGAATTATGCTTTCAATCTTCATGTTCATGTCTTCTAAAAGGAATTGCACCGCGCTCTTAATACCTGCTAGGTAAGCTTCACCTTGTGATCCACCTCTCCACTCCTCGCCCATCCAACATTTCACCACTCCCCATTCATCAGTAAAGTACCCCCCAATGATGTATTTATCCTCTTCAACTATGCAGTAACAACACTGCCACCAAAGTGGTATCCTTTCTTCTCTAACAGTCTGCACCATATTATTCCTTTTTTCTTTTGATCTCTTCTGAACTCTCCACACTTTCAGCAAGTACATTATTTGTTCCCATGCTCCCTCCCACTCTATTGTCTTATTTTAAAAAGTCTTCTAGTTCCTAACCTTCCATATAGTCCAAATCACAGCAAATAACAACATTATCCAATCAATTCTTTTCTTTTTCTCTACAATTTGGTCAAACCAACACTCATACCAGCATTTAACATTTGGACATACTACCCACGTTACATTACCTCAAATCATAGATAACCACCAAAGCTTAGAAGCATAAGGGCAATGTATAAACAAGTGGTGTATCGTTTCAGTCGCTCCACCGCATAGTACACAGGTCTCCTCTCCTTGTCTGATGATATCCCTTCTTCTTAGCACGTCCCTCGTGTTCAGCCCTTTCGTAATCACAAACCACGCCAGCATTTCTACTCTTGGTGGAACCAGGCCGCGCCATATGTTATCATAAATGTGTTTCACCAATGGGGTTCCATATTTCCTCCCTGTTGCTGCCGTTACAAATGATTTGCTGTGTATTCACCTTCATCGCCAAATAGCCAGTTGGCTTTGTCCTATATACCTGCAGACAATGAAACAGATTCTAAAATTGTGTTAAGTTCTCTCATCTGTGATCTCTCTCTCAAACAAACCCCTTCGCCATTGGAGGTTCCAGGCCCATTCTGTACCATACCAAAACCCACACTCGTAAATGAAGCAATTTTGCAAGTTGGAGATTCGGTAAATCCTCGGGAATTTCTCCTTCAACGGGCAATCACCTACCCATATGTCCTGCCAAAACTTAATTCGCATACCATTTCCCACGCACATTCTCCAGCCCTCTTTGCATAGCTGCTAAATTAACTCACTTTTCATAGGCAGATTCACAATATCTCTCCACGGGCCGTTAGACTTCGGCTTTTCCTGGTTCCAAATGCATGCATCATCCTCAATATCATTACATGAGTTCACCACTCTCTTCCATAGTGGGTTCTCTTCGTCGGAGTACCTCCACCACCACTTGAACAACATTGCGGCATTTCTCATTGCAAGATCCCCGACTCCCAATCCACCATGTTCAATAGGCATTTGAATAGTTTCCCATTTCACTGATGGCATTACCCTTTTCTCCTCGCTGCTACCCCAAAAGAACCTTCTTTGGATTGAAATTGTCTTCTTTTCCATTGCAACCGACACCTTGAATAGTCCCAAGTAGTACATTAGGAGACTATTTATTACCGATTTGATGATGATGAGTCTCCCAGCTTTAGTCATCAATTTACTTTTCCAAGAGCCAAGTTTCTTCTGGATTTTGTCAATTAATGGCTTCCACGTACTTATCCTTGTCGGACTAGCACCCAAGGGAACACCCAAATAGTTAATCGGCAGTTCTCCCACTCTACATTTCATGGCCCTACTCAATTTCTCCGTTTTTGCCCTGCTGCAATTCACCGGGATAATTAATGACTTCTGAAGGTTAAGTTCTAATCTCGTCATCATACCAAAGCATCGAAGTATTCTTCTGTAATTTCTGACCATTCTTGTCTTAGGTGGGCAGGATAACATGGTGTTATCTGCAAACTGTAAGTGCGTCAGAGATACCCTCCTTTTACCAACTTCAAGCCCTTCAACCATACCCTCTTCAACTGCTTTCATTATCATTTTATTTAGCGCTTCCGCCACAATAACGAATAGAAAAGGAGATAACGGATCACCTTGTCGGAGACCCCTCTCCATTTTGAACGGTTTGGTTGGTGACCCATTGATAAGGATGGACATCATCTCGGTACTCAGCATTCCTCGGACCCAGTTTCTCCATTTGTTCCCAAAGCCCATTTGCTGTAAAATATGGTTGAGAAAGCTCCATCTCACTAATTCATATGCCTTTCGGAAATCAAGTTTTATAACTACTCCTTGCTTTTTGTATTTCTTCAGCCAAGCCACCGTTTCACATGCTATCAAGGCTCCATCCAGTATATGTCTCTATTGTATGAAGGTCATCTGGCTCTCACCTACAAGCTTTCCCATAAGTGGTCTTAGTCGCCTTAGCATAATCTTTGAAGCCACTTTGTATATGCAGCCGACCATACTAATTCGTCGTAGATCCTTGATCTCTTTCCCACCACCTGGTTTCTTCGTTAGTGTGACCCACGTCATGTTTACTTAGGCATGACCGCATCCATGAAGAACCTTCTAACCATCTCTGTAAATTCCTTCGCAATAGTATCCCAAACCTTCTTTATAAAGCCCATGTTATACCCATCCGGAACCGGGGCTTTAGATGAGTTGCATGACCACACGACTTCTTTGATCTCTTCAGCAGTTGGAATATTCTCAATGGCCGCATCCTCTTCCTGCGAGATTGTGTGAACCATTCCACTTTGGATCTTAATGTTAGGCATTTCCTTATGAGTGTAAAGCTCTTTGAAGTACCTTCTAGCAATCTGTTTGACCAGTGCAGGGTTCCTTATCGTTCTCCTCCCTTCCTGAACCTCATCAATTTTGTTCTTCCTCCGTCTCATAGTTGCTCTGACGTGGAAGTATTTTGTATTTTTATCGATATCTCTGATGAATCTGTCCCTCGATAGCTGCCTCCAATAATCCGCCCATCTTTTGTACCAAATTTCCACTTGGTGTTTAAGGGCCTCTCTTCTAATTGCATTTCCTTCTATGTTTACCCCATTCTCCATTTCCAGTTCAGCCCTTGAGATTTCTTCTTCAAAGATTTTTATCTTATCGTCCAAGTTTCCAAATTTCTTCTTATACCACGCCTTTATCGGATTCTTCATGTTTTTTAGCTTTTCAGCAACCAAGTTACCTTGTATTTTCCCCCATTCCTGCTTAAACATACTCTTGAATTGGCCATGAGTAAACCAAATATCAAGAGATCGAAACAGTGGGACATGATCTGATATAGAACACTTGATAGCTTTGACATTCAAGCCCGACAGCCTATGAAGCATTCTGCATCTACAAAGAACCGGTCAATCTTGCTAGCACACTTGCCATTTCTCCATGTGTATTTCCTTCCACTTAATGGAACGTCTACAATCTCCATGTCCACCACCCACTGTTTGAAGTCTTGAACCCCTGCCGTGTTAATTCTTCCACTACTTCTTTTTGTCGTGCACAATACCTCATTGAAATCACCCATGACAATTACAGGCAGACTTGAATTCCGTTTAGCTTTAACAAGTTCGTTCCATGCTGCCCTCCTTTCCACAACCGGATTTGGGGCATATACAAATAGCACCATTACCTATATCTCAAGTTCTATCATTCTCCCTATTAGACATAACCATCTAAAGCCTTTTTCTACCCTTTAAATTTGGAAAAATTCCTTTTCCCAAATACATAACAGCCCTCCACCCCCGTTGACTGCTGCCACTGCCTCCCACTGAAAATCCAAATTACCCCACATGTTTCTCACCTCATAATCCCTAATCATATTCATCTTAGTTTCCACTAACCCTATCATCCTAGCACCATGTTTATTGACTATCTCTTTAATACACCCCATTTTCCCTCCCCCTTTCGGCTCTCTACAATTCCAGTGTATTATCATGAGTGTGAGTTGTTAGAATCACCTATCTCCGACACCTTGCCCTTCCTTCCTCTACTCCTCTTTCTGCTCTTCTTAGTCGTGCTAGGCTCTGCCTCTTGTACCAGATCACGCAGATATTTTCGGGCTATGTCCTCTAACTCTGTTTCAATTCCTACTCTTCTCCCTGCGTCCCACGTTTCCTCCACCTCTTGGTCAGCATCTTCAATTTCCTCTTCAGAGCTTGAACCCAGGCTATGTGAGACAATTACCTCCTCTGTGCTCTTTCTATGCCTCGTCTTTCTCTGCTTCCTGGTCCCCTTCTATCTTCTTGCCCTCTCCTTGATACGGTCGTTTAGTTTCAGCACCGTTTTTTGACTTCTTCTTCCCCCTCTTATGTTCGTTCCAGTGACTCTTCTGGCGTCTTTGTGATTTGGGACTACAATATCCTCATCAGGGTTGGGAATCCTCTTGAAGCCAGGAGGCATCAATGGCTCATCCAACTCATACACTGAATCAGAGGGTTGGTCCATCTCGTTAGATGGGCAATTGGGTTAACCTAATGGGCATTCCTAATTTGGGTTGGGCCTTTGATAAAGGGTTTCACCCGACTCCTGAATCACCTCCTCGGTCCTTCTATCATCTAGGAGGGATTTTGTCCTCGTTGGGCTAGGCCCAACATCTATCTCAGCCAACCCCATCTCTGGGCTAGCATTCTCGACCCCATCAGTGGTGTCGCCATCTTCGATCCTTGCTACCGGTTGGGTTTCGCCCACCTTTGACTCCTCAGCTTCCATCTCACTAGGCACCGCTTCCTCTGCAACGGCAGCCGCATCTTGTGTGTCCACCACCTGCCGACCATTTTCATATGTCACGGATGCCTCTTTCTCATTTCTATTAATCACTTCTTCTAACTGGATATTTCTACATCCAACCTGTTGTTCCTTTGCTCCAATAGTGTTGATTCGACAGTGACATGGTTCGTAGTTCCTCTCTTCATCCTCTCTGATAAAGATACAGAACTTTTCCTCTCCAATTACTACGTTAGCTATCGCACAGATTGTAGGGCCGATACCTGCAACAATCTGCACTCTGAAGTAGTTATAATGTCCCCCTTCCTCTTCTTCAATTTGTACAACTCTTCCCCACACGTTTCCTATCCTCTCCATGTTGCTTCTTGTCCATCCCTGCATTGGGAGTCCCGTCACCATAACCATTGGATATTAATTAAAAATATTTAGATTTTTATTAAACTTAATAAGTGCATGGCTAAGTTTTTCTTTTTATCAAAGTATAGGTTAATTAATTAATATGTGTTTAATTTAGTGAATTGATCAATATTATGATTTAGTAATCACAAAATGATTTAGCAGTTTTAAATTTTTTCAAAAAACCTACACAACCAAGCCTTTTTGCAACCAAGCCCAACCAAGTTGGTTTTCACAGACGCGCCCCTCACTTTTTTCAAAAACGTTAAAAGTGAGGCAAAGGCACTAACTTACTTAACACACCGTGATTTGCTTACATCACTAATGCTTTTAGTATGTTGATTTGTTTCATTTTCATATACATTATTCATTTTTCTCCATTTTTCGTTTACACATCTCACGAATCAGTGCCATCAAAATGAAAACAAATGATGATACTGAAGGTGTATTAGAAACAACGGAGCAGGTTTGTGTGTTTGTTTACATAAAATTTCATGCGACATGAGTTTATTTTCCGGTTCGGTGTGTGTCACAATTTCCGGTTCGACTATTTAATTTGTGTTTCCATTTTGCAGTTTCTTTGTGAAGTTGATGAGGGGTATATTTCGAAGGTTGGAATGACTTTTGAAACACTTGAGGAAGCTAGGTTGTTTTACAAAGAGTACGCTAAACGTGCAGGATTTTCTACAAAAACAAGGAACACAAATAGAAGTAAGTTTGCTAAGGAAGCAATTAATCAACTCATAACATGCAATAGAGAAGGGAAATGGATGTCCGAAGTACCACGTGTTGAGAAGACGAACCCTATATGTGGTGCTAAACGTCCAGCTCGAATTTTCGTTCACGTAGAAAAGAAGACGAGTAGGTGGCGTATTTCAAAAGTTGTTCTTGGCCATTCACATCCTTGCTTTCCTGATTAGTCAGATGCTCGCACAACATAGGGAGCTAAGTTTGGATGTTCATAGAATGACAGAAATCAACGATCTATCTGGAATCAGGCCATGCCAAACCTACCAATCGCTTGTGACAGCTGCTAGTGGTCATAATGAGTTAGGTTTCATTGAAAAGGATGTGAGAAACTTCATAGATAATGGAGTTCGGAAAGTGAATGAGGAAGAAGATGCAAAAGAACTTGGGAAATACTTTTTGAGAATGAAGGAACAGAACGAAGAATTCTTCTATGAGATAGTCGTTGATGGTGATAAGAGATTCAAATGTGCGTTTTGGGCTGATACAAGGTGCAGGGCTGCATATGAATACCTTGGAGATGTTGTGTCATTTGATACTACATACAACAAAAACAGGTAAGCAATTCTACTTCGTGTATCACATACATTCCGGTTCGGATAGCATTAAATAACACATTCAACTCGTTTCATTGATTCCGGTTCGACAATGTGGTTCTCTTCGAGTCTATAACTGTTTCCGGTTCGACTTTGTTATGTGCAGGTATTACTTGCCATTTGCTTCTTTCGTTGGTGTGGATCATCATGGGTAGTCTATTCTCCTTGGATGCGCATTGATGAAGAACGAGGACATCGATTCATTTAAATGGTTATTTGGTTGTTGGCTTCGTTGTATGGGGGGAAGCAACCTAGAGGG
>JASCZI010000377.1:8486-23137 GCA_036250425.1 Stylosanthes scabra
ACAACTTGTAATTTAGATACGATTGACTTCTAATCTAAAAAGTATGAAAACCTAGAAGACCACAAAAGATATTTGATTCATGTCCCCATACAACTAACAAGCCAACAGAAGCTAAAAGACATTGACAAAATACAAACAATTTTGGTGTTCACTAGCTGGAATATTTTATTTTTCTTTGAACAATCCATTTATGCTGATGATTGTAACTTGTAAGTATTCATGATTATGCACATTTCTCTTAGCTTTCACCGAAAATGGATGACCATAAATTTGGGTCTTCCATTACCTTTTAGCTTTGTAAATAATACCATAAATTTGGGTCTTCCATTACCTTTTAGCTTTGTAAATAATACCAATAATAATAATAATGTCTGTCAAAATAGTAATAATAATGGCTAGTCAAAACCAACCCCCCTCCAAAAAAAAAAATTAATACAGACATATAATAAACAAGTTATTCTAAATGTACACCACAATCAGCCACCAATATATAATACACATTAAAATACACAATATATATGTCTGATTTTAATGTGCAAATAGAATTATTGAAAATAACGCATCATAGAAGTAGGAGATGAAAAACCTATTCAAGCAAATGATTTTATATTATAGTTCTCCAAATTGAATATGTTGCCAAAGTATTTAAATCAACCATTCATCAATAGTAACCCCCTCAAAACTCCTATGTCACATCAAACCCAAATGATGGAACCCACCATTAAATTGATTGATCCATAACATACAGTAAATATCAACTCACCAACATCTATAGAAATGTAGGGTAGCATATTGCAAATTTGGGAATGGAGAAGAACCAATTAAAGATCAAAATCCACTAGAATTATTCAACTATAACTAGGAGTAGTAATTAATAAGAACATGGTCCAAAAATTACATTCCAAGCTTTTACAAGTAGTGCAGCATGGCATTATGGCAGCACTGCATGCCCCATATAGTTTAGGTGATATTCTTGGATTTCACTTCTTGCCTCCACCAGAAACATTGAACTTGAAAAATATAATGTCACCATCTTGAACTACATAGGTTTTACCTTCCTGCTTATACTTGCCAGCAGCCTAGTATAATAAAGTAGAAGAAATTGTTAGGTCCCTAAAAAAAGGGCAGTGATGTGTATGCATAAAACAAAGAAGGCATGTGGAGGTTGCTAATGCTTGATAGGGTAACCATGATTTATATAGGTGGACTTCATTAGATATGGTAGCACAAAGAACATATATGATGGGGGAAATTTTAGATCTTGATCTGTTTCTATTTTCGTTTTGTGTTTTTTGGATTTTAAAACGTAAAAATAGGAAATGAAAACAAAAAACATGATATTGTTCTTTTTTCTTAACAAAAGCATGAGAGAAAAGAAATTAAAATAGAAACCAAAGAGCTAACAAATCTATGAACATAAGCTTCTCAAAATTGTTTAGTCAATACAGAACAGTCAACACTTGGTAGGTGGTACCTTCTTTCAATGCCATAATGACAACTCTTCTTTGAGGAACAAAATTGAATTAAGTTCAAACAAAAGAAATTAAATTGCCTAGCATACATAGGTGAACATAGATTGAACCCCAAAAAAAGAGAGAAAGTGCCAAGTTTTATGAATTAACCTATACCACTAGACCTAAAATGTTATCTCAACTAGCCTAGTTATTGATCTGATGCTGGACCCTCTAACATCATTAAAGGAATCCAACAGCAATTCACAGAAAAAAAAATTAAATCTAGAAAGTAAAAGTAAAATAATTTTACCTTCACAGCAGCCTCACTACCAAGTTCCTTTAGATCATCAAACTTCATTACCTGAAACAACATTCAAAATGAACCCAGATCAATAGTTGCATGATTGGACATACAATCTGTCGCATGGGAGAAAAATTGGTCCTATGCAGTGGGGCTGATTAAAACAGTCATTATGGTCTAACCGAGCAATAAATACTCATAGACTTGTAATGCTAAACCAACTCCAGTTAGTTCTATGCAGTGGAGAAAATGATTAATTGAATTAAGGAATATCCAAAACTAATGACAGAAATAACCTCAGCACAGATAAACCCTTTTTCGAAATCAGTGTGGATAGTCCCTGCAGCTTGAGGAGCCTTTGTTTGGCGCCTAATTTGCCAACACTTAACCTGAAAGAACAAAAAATTACACAAGAGAAAAGGTATCTAATTAATGAAAAGTTTACAAAAATTTGTTCAATCAATCAGCAAAAGTAACAGAGGAGGAGAGAGAAACAGCAAAACAAATAACAATTCTAAGATCAAATGAAAAAGAATCATCTATAATCACCGGATTTTGAGAAGAGCTATGCTTGTCAGATAGGACAAGATGTTTGGCTCATATCCAGAGCAAAGCACACAAAAATTCAAAAAGCTTTTAGCAGTACAAAAGTATAAATGAAAATGTGCATTACCTCATCAGGTCCTGCTGTGAAGAAGTATATGAGATTAATAGCTGAAAATCCAGTCTTTATTATTTTGGTAAGAGCACTGTCAAAATGAAAAGCATTATAAAGATTTTAGTCCAGATAAATTGTAAATTGCACAATTTAATACCTCTTTAGTAAACAAAAACAAGTCTTTAGAAAATGATTAAAAAAAATTTACAACAATTATCCACCAAACATGTAACATCAGAGACACAAATACTTTGAGCAGACCTTTGAACTTGGTTCGCCTCACAATACTTAGCTGCTTCGTCTGGAGGCATGTCAGCAAGACTTCTCTCTAAAACACAACTGAAAGGAATAATTTGTCCGCCACCATGCTCCTGGACCCTGTAGAATAAAGGAAACCAATGTTAACTGTTTTATTTTCAACATTAGACAATAATAAACATTGAGAGAATAATACACAAAAATGCTAACAGCACATTAAGAACATAACCTGTAGTTGACAATATTAATCAAGAAACAACAAGAATAGCAATCAATTTTTAATACAGATAGTGGGGAAATAGTTGAAAACGTAGATAAGTAAGGGGTGTTCCTTGCCACAGGATTCTTGTAGATACACTCTTTGGTTCCTGCTTTGAATGCATGTATAGCAGAGACAAGGCCTAATGACTCATAGAAGCAGTAGGATGAAAAATACACTAAACAAAAAAGATTCCATACCACGCATGAATTTTGGGAAGAAACTTGTTCTTTTTTCTTTGGTAATCCTTTTCTGTCATATTAACCTGCAATAATGCAGAAATTAAAAGATAGAAAACTCATAAATAGATCAGATTTACATAACATTGAAGACGACACCAAGTTTATTACCTAGCTTTCCCCATTCACTAATGAAATGGCAAAGAAGGACTAATGAAGAAGATATCTGACACATATGGTGCAAAACAGATAAAGTAAGAAGGAAACTTCTGATAAACCTAGAATATACTGTTCCAGGGTAACCATATTGAATAATAACATACATACTTCCATATGCTTGGATGTCTGCATGTACATATTTACGTAACATTTACTAACGGAAGGTATATGTGAAACACAATGTTTATGATCCTCAATCCAGATGTACATTGATGGCTTTATTTATAGCCAATGGCCTCAAATGAATGCAAAGAACAAGAAAAGAGAAAAGGATTCCATTTACATGAAGAGGAGTAAAGTCATAAAAGGCTTATAAGAAACGCAGTTATAAGAGTCAAGAGTCAAGGTATCTGTATCTAAATGGTTAGCTATTTTGTCAGAAAAAAATATCCCTTAGGCAATACCAATTCATATTCATATATTAAAAAAACCTAAGGACATCCTACTGAATAGAAAAGGAAGGAAAAGAAAATAATATAATTATACCAAATATACAACAGGCTTGGCAGTTAGCAACTGAAATGTATTTATAATCTCAATATCAGCAGCTTTCCAATCCCCAAGGCGCACATCTTTTCCTTCCTCAAGGAATGCCTTAACCTACAGACATTGAAAATTGTAATGTATCATTCATCCATAAAAAGAACCATAGTTTTTTATGTACAAACTTAGAGATCAGTAGCT
Organism: Stylosanthes scabra; assembly: GCA_036250425.1. Classification (NCBI taxonomy): domain Eukaryota; kingdom Viridiplantae; phylum Streptophyta; class Magnoliopsida; order Fabales; family Fabaceae; genus Stylosanthes; species Stylosanthes scabra. The sequence goes on from JASCZI010000377.1 coordinate 12,499, forward strand.
AAACTCAAACCTTTTGACAACATTCAAGCTCAATTTTTAACTGCTTGTCATTGCTCCTTTTCATGCTCTTCTCAAGATCCTCTATCTTTCTTTCCATGAATTCAATATCCTAGAGTATAAAGCAGAGGGAAAGGCTAAGTAGTTATATTACAGAGAGCAACTGCTCTACTGAATATGTATATATAAAAATAAGTTTTATTAACAACAATAAAAGATGGACGTAAAAGTTATGCAGATATGACATCCTCAAAAGAGAGGGGAGAGGAGTGAGGAATTCGGATTCTAAAAAGCTACATGGCAACTTAGTTGCTTAGCATAACACAAATAGCATACAACCATAAGCAGAACATAAAGAGATTATGAGAAGCCATAAACACAACCCAACTTAGGAGCAAATAGGCATTATTCCCATTTTCACTCCAAATTCAAGCATACGACTGATAGAACTGATTTCTCTTTGAGCCTCTCTTATTAGTTATTACACTATTTTCTATTCCCCTCTTCCTAAAATGCAACCCAATACTTCTACAGTCAAGTTTTGGAAGTTATATACATTCCCCAGTCATGACTTATTCTATGCACTCTAATTCAGTGCAAAGTTATAACACTCCTAGCCCAAGGCCTTTATATATGCCTCAACACTATCCCCCAACCCCTCTTTTTTTTTGGATAAGAATAAATTCATTTTGATGATGAAAAACATTGAATTTAGAGGATAATGGATTCTCCTAAATATTATTGTTAAATAAAATTATTAAAAAAAAAAAAAAAACAGCAACAGAAAAACTAATGAGTAAATCTTCCCCTCTTCTTCATATCTGTTAAGTAAATCCCCTCAAAATGACTTCCACTTTACAGCCAAACATGCAGATTTACATTTCATCAAACAATAACAAGGTAATTGTAGGTATCAAAGTCACGTTTTTAATTAAGTATATACCTTCAACCGTAATTCTTCAGTAATAACATCTAAATCCCTCACTGGATCAACAACATCATCTACATGGATAATATCAGGATCCTCAAAAGCTCCTAAACATCAGCAAGGGCATAGGTCAATAACTCCTAAATCATTATTAGACATAATCTAACTAACACAACACCAAGAAAATGGCATGCAAGGAAAATTAACCATCTTACGTAGAACGTGAAAAATGCCGTCTACAGCACGGATGTGGGACAAAAAACTATTTCCCAACCCTTGTCCTTGATGAGCACCTCGAACCAATCCAGCTATATCATGGATTTCTAAGAAAGCTGAAACCTGTATTTACAAACCTCAACATGTCATCCATATTATACTAAAGAAATAGAATTTCAATCAAGTTAGCCACAAAATTCAGTATAAGAATTTCTAAGAGTTCATTACTCACCTCACTTTTTGGCTTGTATAATTGGCAGAGCCACTCAAATCTCTCATCAGGGACATTTACCCTAGCCTCATTAGGCTCAATGGTGCAAAAAGGGAAGTTCTCAGCAGGTATTGCCATCTTGGTGAGTGTGTTAAAAAGTGTAGATTTTCCCACATTTGGCAAGCCAACCTGAACAAGATAGCAACAACTATTAACTAAAACCATAAACCATCTGATAAGAAAATAAATATGCAAGACAATAGCTTATGATGAAAAAAAAAAAATGCTTTTTTTTCAGCTCTAAAAGCTGAGCTAAACCCAGCATACAGTTAATGCTTCCATTGCATAGTTTTAAATCAAGATATCGAAAACTGAAGCAAGCCGTTTTTATTCATCAAAGTTAAAGGAAGTAAAAAAATCTGTACTGGAGTATTATTAGGGATTGAAAAAATGGAAACGCGAAGATGAAGTTGAAAGAGCAAACACCCAAATTAGAGATTGAATAAGGGGATGCTGGAACAGAGTCAAAATTGAAACTTGTCGAGTGCATTTGGGGAGAGAGAGAGAGATAGAGGAGCATTACTTACAATGCCAATCTTGAGGTGAGATGAGAATCGACCAAGGATTGGGCGCTCAGCAGGTGCTTCCTTCGATTTCGCAGCTTTCGGAGGCATCTTCGGAAGGAAGCTAATCAGATTAGTAGATTAGGGTTTTGTGGTGTTGACAAAGAAGAAGAAGAAGAAGAAGAAGAGTGTGTAAGTTTCAGAGTATCTCAAGCTTAAAGGCTGCAGTTTGTAGGGTTTTTGGTAGAAAATGAACTCACTCTGTTTCTGGATGCTGCCTCGCTTTTCTTTCACACTTACACTTTTAAAAATACAAGACAAAAAATAAAAAATAAAATAAAAATTCTTTCTAAAAATATTAGGACCTTGATTTTTCATATCTATGGGAAAAAGAAATCAATTTAAATCTAAACTTACTGAGAGTATTTTGTTTGAGTATGTATTACTTTTTTTTGCGCTAAGTATATATTAAGATGTAAAATATATCTTAAAAATGAGTTAACCGCTAATTTTGGTATACGTATAGCATTATTTATTATTTTTTTTTTGGGCTGAATTTTTCATTTATTTTAAGTTCCTATAAATTTAATAATTTGATTTAAGTTTTTTAAAGCACATACCTAGTAGTGAAGAAAAATATTTACAAGTGATTCCTATTTTCTAGCTTCAAAAAAATGTATTTCTAATTTTTGTTTTTGGAGACCTTTTTGTTAGCTTCTCTTAATCTTCTGAGTGCAATTTTTTCAGTTTTATCTACTTGTTTACATGCATAAGATGCTGATGCTGATATTCTGATGAGTTTTTGAGAAAAGATCCCAAGATAATATAATCAATTTCCATGTCAATACATCAATAAAGAACATCACAAATTTTTTCATTTTCATTTTGCAGACAAAATGCTGATAATTTAACCATTCCCACTACCATGTATACAAGAATCAGATGCAAAATTAAAAAAATGATTGAAGTTGGGAGGAGGGGGAAGATAATACTTCATTCAATAAAACAAATTTAAAGAATCTGTAAAGTTGTGGTAGTGGTTCTTCAATGGTCTCAATGAACTACTAGCATTCAGAATCAATCAACTCTAATTGATTATGGCCTCATTCATTTTCTTCATCTTGACTTGAAGTCTCATGCACCAATTCTAGTCCTCCATCTTTTGCACCTCTCAAATCTTGGCTACTAGTACTAGAGAAGGAAGTTACAATACTGTCCCTGTTCAACCAAGCTTCATGTAGCTGCAACACATATTCTAAGTGCCACAACACCTCCCCCATGGTTGGCCTGCTCTTCCCATCGTCGGCGAGACATTTCTCGGCTATCTCCCCAAACTTCGACAAGGATTCCGGACAATAGTTTCCTCTAAGATGAGGATCAATGATTGTTTCAAGTGATCTTTGCCTTTGCCATCTCATTGCCCATTCTGCAAGATTGATCTGATCTTTAGGCAAGGTTGGATTGATCACAGCTCTAGCACAAACAACTTCAAACAACACGACCCCGAAAGAGTAAACATCCGATTTCTCAGTCAATTGCTGTCTCCTGAAGTACTCGGGGTCTAGATAGCCAAAGCTTCCCTTCACAGCTGTGCTAACATGCGTATGGTCCAAAGCCGGTCCATCTTTCGACAAACCAAAATCGGCCATTTTGGCTACAAATTTCTCATCCAGCAATATGTTGGTTGTCTTGACATCCCTGTGAATTATACCGCGTTCGGCTCCTGTATGTAGGTAGTGAAGTCCCCTAGCAGCACCAATGCACACCTCGAGGCGCTGCTTCCAAGTTAATGGAGGAAGATCACTCCCAAACAAGTGGCTTCTAAGAGTTCCATTGGACATATACTCATAAACCAGAATCATTTCGTTTTTTTCTTCGCAGAAACCAATCAAGGAAACAAGATGCCTATGCCTGAGTTTGGAGAGCATCTCAATTTCTGTCTCAAATTCGGCCAAGCCTTGCTCAGATTGCGGGTTGGCTCGCTTGATTGCAGCAAGGACACCACCGTCAATCTCCCCCTTGTACACCTTACCAAAGCCTCCAACTCCAATTACCAAGCTCTCATCAAAATTTTTTGTTGCAGCAATGATTTCAGCCAATGTAAAGTGCTTGCCAGCTCTTGTTGAGACCACAGATCCATATGCTTTTTGACTTCCTGATGATCCCTTCGCGGCCATGGTGCTGTTCACAGTGGCCCCAACGAGGAACAAAGGTCGCCAACCAGGAGAGTTGTTTTTGGTGTCACTTGATTTGTTCTGCCAGCTTCTGCAGAAACAGAAAACAAGAACAACTATAACAGCAATTACAGCAATAGAAGCTAGACCTGCTCCAATTCCAACCCAAAGAACTTTTGATTTGCTTGCTGCATTGCCAACTGAGTCATGTTTATCCACATATGCTAGGTTCCCATTTCGACTAAGCTTGAAGATCTCTAGTCCATTCAAGAGAGCATCAGTTCCCGCAGCACCAGCACCTGCATCAGGACCTAGTTGAACCCATAGTGTATCAATGCTCGAGGACATGGCATCGAAATAGTCCACGTGATATGCTTTATTCTTCCCACCTGCTTGAACATAAACATCAACATTATCTGCAGCAGTCCTGTTATTTATGTAGATCTTGAAAATCCTCTCGTTCGCCTTATCATAAACCAACTCGCAGAAATGTAACCGGACCAAATAATCAAAATCGGGATCCACTTCGAATTTCCAGGACATGTTAAATCTCTTGTCCAAGACTTCTGTGTTTGACATTGCCCTTGCAGTTTCATATACAAGTAGAGGAGCCACTGAAGTATCATTCACAGAAGCATAAGTGATATTGGAAGTGTTTTTAATTCCTATCCCAGCATTTTCAGTGATCATATAGTGAGAATCCATTTCCCAACTTCTCCAAAGATCAGGATCTTGATCAGGTTGAATCTCAGGACCACCAACATTCAATCTATACATAGTCTCCATCCCACGTCCCGTCAAATTCAAGTTTCCGCCACCAACTTTTCTGACAGAGCTGGCAAAAAGCTCGTCCACAACCGGAACAACTTCAATGGCATTGACAAATCCAAAGGAGCTTCCAGATGAAACAAACTCAATCACAAGCTCTGCACTGATATCAAGAAGATACTCCTTAATCAAGAAGAACGAACTAGAATTCTTTCCTGAATTCTGTAACTCTGTAATCTGCTCCGGAACATTGAACTCAGAGAGTAGTTTCAGACCATTAGCCACCACACTAAATGAGGACTTATTCACATTGTAGTCCTCAACATCCGAAAAGACAGAAAAATGGAACCTAAGAACATAGTTCCCCTGAAGATCTTTGATTGTGTAATTCAAAGAACCAGTGAAAATCCTGGCTGTTTTGTAGAGTGAATCATAGATAGAGCTTCCACTCAATGTAGAGGTGGAAACAGCAAGACCAGGGGAACTAAGAGTGAAATTATTATCATCAGGGTTCATGTCCCCAACCCATCTTCTACCATCCACATTCACAGAAGAGTTTGAACCACAGTTTATGAGAAATGACTTTTTTTGAGCATCAACAATGCTCAATCTCACTGAGACTAACACCATCAGAATCAGTACAGAAGAGTGTCCTACTCCTACCCCAAGAACCCTCCACATTGTTGTGGCTTTATCCCAAACAGTACCTTCCCAATTATCTTCTAACAAAAGATTCAAACTTTGCAAAGGTGAAGCAAAACAAATACAAACCCAGAAACCCAACACTGCCAAATGCCTAAATCACATAAAAAGCCTTTCTTTTCAAGATCTTGAGTAAGAAAAAAGAAAACCAGTTCAACAAGCCAGAAGAAACATTCAAGAAAGTACAAGACTTTACAAGCTAACAAGGCAAAAAACTAAACAATATTCTAATCTGCACTATGTGAATGTACCCTTTATTTGTGTGACACTTTCAGCTGCTTCTTTTGTTTACCTGAGACAGACAAATCATCAAACACAACAAGCTCAACAGATCTGGACTTGGAGAAAAAAGAAAAAAAAGATTCAAAGGAAGGAAAGAGAAGTGGCAATGCCAATGTGAATGATATCATCAAAAATGGAAGAAGAAGAAACAAGACAACAACTTTGCAAAGCAGTGATAAGGAGAATCCACTGAAACTGCCAGAAAATCAGGGATTGTTACCCCAAAATGGGTTTTATTTGAATAAATTAATAAACAAACAAGGAAATTGGAACATGGAGGTTGTGATGTGGTTGGAAACAGATTGGAAAAAAAAAAAAAAAAGATTTCAACTTTCAATTCATATGTGCTTGGTTTTTGGTTATGTGTATCCTTTTACAAGAAGCCAAGAATCTGACATTACTATTTAATTAGTTCTTTAATTATTAATAATTATTATTTTCTTTGCTTTTTCTTTCTGCTTCTAACTGCCGCATTACAACTCTACAAGTGAGAACAGTTTCACCAATTTTTCTTTCTTTCGGTGTGATGATGTGTATGAAAAACATATCTAAATTTAAATAATTACTCAATCATATCATACAAATGATACAATAGATTGTCATATGCAAGCTTTATTAATTAATTAATAATAATAGCTTCAAAACTAAAAAAAAAAAAAAGCTTTTATTAATTATTTTATCTAAATATATATTTTTGTTAATTATCTTAACTAAGCTCATATTTACAATTAGATATTTGATTTGATGTGGGTGTAGGGTTATATATTGGCAATAAATTTCTTTTGTTACAACCCAAGGCAAAAAAAATGCATGTTACAATCATTTAATTTTGATATGAGTTAATTGTTGTATTAAAAGTTTTACAATTCTTTTAAAAAATGTACCCATCCTAATTAACTATGAAATTATTAACTACTCATAATATTATAATATTTATCAAACAAAAAAAGCTAAGAATGTTTTATCTATTGACATGGAAACATGTATTTAAAATTTAATATACTTCTCTTATTAATGAATATGCACTTATAATACTCTTATCATCTTTATTAACTTATTTTTTGAAATTTATATTTAGACAAATTAGCCTAGTTACATATTAATTAATTACTAATTAAAGTATCTCTACACAACATAGACATAATCTTAAAAAAAAATCATTAGAATTTGATGAGTATACATGGTTCTCAAACAATTTCAATATTAAATGGGAAGAGTGAGAGAAAAGTTGGGACTTGGAAGAGAGAGAATGGATAGATAGGGATGGGGTCAATGCATTGGACCATGAGGGTAATGGGGTAATATCCTTTCTTCCATTATATGTGAGGTGGGTCACATGGCTTTGTCCGGCAGGTGATGAGCACAGCAATTATTCTATTCCCTTTCCGAAATTACCCCTGCCCTTTCAATCTTTGTAGAAAATACATGTAGCTTTGTCCTATGCTAATTCCGTACCAAAAGAGTACCCCTATCTTTAAATATATTTATTTACACATTCACCCAAAATCATTCATTCATAAAAAATATATATTATAAAAATATAATAATTAATTTAATAATTAATTTTTTATTTCAAGGGTATCATTTTTTATTTTTATTTAAATATATATTTTGGTTTGGGGGAGTGAATAATGGCAATAGTATCGGTGGTTGAACCGTTTCATTCATTTAACCTTGGGGGCAACATAAGCTATGGAGTATGGACTATGCTATGGTACATTAATTTATTATATAAAAGTATAGGATATAATCCATGCATCTGATCATTTATCAAAATTCAAAACTACTGTAGAATTTTCATTTTTCTTGCCAACATTGAACCTAGTTGGTTAAGCTATCATTATTTATTTATGTCAAACGTACACAAAATTGTATTCTAAAATTAAAATACTTCAATTTTATTCTCAATACTTCATTACTAACTTCAATGTTTTAATATTGATTTAATTTTACTTTTTCTGTTAAAATTTTCTTGATTGATAATTAGATGTTTTTTTTTTCTTTTAATTTTATCCTTGCTACTTATATTGTATCTTACAAGTAAAAAAGTGTTTAAACTTTTTGGAAATGTCACTTCAATCCCCCATCTTTATTAACCCCTTAACTTTCAAAATAACAGTCTTTTTCATATAAAAATGACATGATCATCTCATGTTCACATCTTTTAAGATTTGATTAAGTTACTTTAAAAGGAAATGTTACAAAGACAACATAATATGAATATACAACAATATTCTGTTTTTCAGATTCAACATAGAAAATCCTTCTCAAGATTTTAGAATAGTGCTGAGAGACATCACACATGAATCTTAAACAACTTGATTCGATTTAATCACCAAATGAAACGAAAACAATAAAATCAAATAATTTTGGAATATCTTCCCTAAGACCAAACATTATAGTTATAAAAAATAATTTTGGACTCCAGTTTCACAAATATTTGTGAAAATTAATCAAATCACAAAATCAAGATTAATATATCCAACCAGACATCTTTGCATGCAGCAGAAATGACAATCACAGATCATCAGAAAGCTACAAGCACATCAATCATTTGGCCAGACAAAGCCATGATGCACTAAAATAATCAAATGGTATAAGATTTTCTTTAAATAAACACCATTGGATTATTTTGGTATATCATGCACCAAGTATCAGTAAAATGTTAAACACAGATATTAATGCTTGTAACTGTTAAATTATCTATAAATAAACCATCTAATAATTCACATTACACATCTATCCTACCAGAATAACATGTACAAAATGCCATTAACAAACTATGACCACAGAAAGAGAAGACTAATTTGTTGTTTGCTAAGAGCAATCGAACCTATCATGTCTCCTAGACCAAAATATATAGCATTGGTGTGTATGGCAAAAACAAAGGTTTCTTTGTGATGTGGAATCTTTGATGTTGCTGAATCTCCTTTTTCCATTTAGGAGAACAAAAAAACCCTGTAGCTAAACATCAGCTAGCTGTTTGTAAAGTTTCTGTGAACAAACTATACAACTTTGGTACCTGTAATCATCAAAAGATTTAAACACAAGAAATGGGTTAGTTTACAAGTGCTACACCTCAAGAATTGTAATTAAGAAGAGAACATCATGGACCAAGATAATAATGTAACAGACATGACAGAATTGAATCGAATTCTTGAGTTCGGCATAAACAAGCATTGTTACAGAATGAATTCAATTCCTTGGTTTGCAATGCACCTAAATTAATACAGTCCTTTATTTTCAATTCTATACAAATAATTAGTTCCAAATCAACAATTTGGATTTCAATTTTTGAGTGAATTCAATTCCATGGGCTTTAAAAGATGACATGAAAAAGAAAACGCGACTAAACAAACTAACAACTCTATAGCTAGAGATGGAAACAATGAACAAATTAACACTCAGGACCATGCTTCCCGATGATTTTCTTGTGATTTTACACATCCAGTGGTCAATCACTCGAGTTTCAGTAGTAATGATAGAGTGGTACAGTTTGCCTGATTTACCTGGCACATTTCAAACACGTTTTCTCGTCTGTTGATTCAGTTCCCTTCTTGCAAGCTCTAGAGTCTCAAGTATCTGAAAAATAAATGCCCAATTATGAAGTTTCATAAATAGATGCATACGCCACGAAAAGAAAACTGCAACCCCATGTGTTTTCCTTGAAGTTACATTTCATCAGTAGTTATCTAATAAAAATAAATAAAGAATGGGAAGTTCTGCAGTTCAGCAAAATACACACACACACACAAATTAAAAATAAATAAAAGAAGGATAAATAGACGTCATAACAATCTCACATCTACCGCGATTATACACCATTTGCTTCTGCAATATCATTGAAAAGATGGCAGCAAGGGAAGGATTCTTACCCCTGGGTAATGCTTCAATATGGGTGAATAATGATCAAGCGCAATGCATATCTTTTCAAGGAGGCGAAGAAGACCATCAACCTCATCCCCCAAAAGATCAACCTGAAACTCCAGATTTTCAATGTATGAGGCTAATAGGTCAAACATAGTTTGGTTAGATTACCAATAATGAGAAGAAAATAAAAATTCCTAAGACAAAAAGTTATGAAAATGATGTTAGATTTCAAGATTGATATTAATCCGACCACACACTACCACCCAACAAACAAAAAACAGTTATGACTTACAAAAAAAAATTAAGGTTATTGACAAGAATGGAAGAAACAACAGGTTATGAGATTACAGCAACAAGGAAGATTTAGATACACGTGTTACAGATACAGTGTTTCATATAAGTACCTCTGCTTCGGCCTTTTCAAGATCAGTGTTACATGTTTCTAGCCTTCGCTTGTACACAAAACCCACGGTTTTAAGTATGTTAGCTTTCTTTTTTAGGCGGGAGAACTCTGAACTCATGTCATCAAGCCTGAAAAGAAGTTAAAATATAAGACTGCGTTCCAGCCATAATCAACCGGAGTTATAAATGGAACTCTCTTAAAAGTTAATCGGATAAAATAAGTATTAGATAACGCAGAAGAAAGATGTAAACAAGATTGGAATATAAGAAATCTTCAACAAATAATATCATAAAGATGTTCCCACTAGAACTTAATGACTCCAATTAACTTATTCAATTCATTGAATAACTATACACGAAAAAGGGTCAAATCTATGAGATATCGATGAAAAAACAAAGATATTTTTGTACCCTTTTTTTTTTATAAAAGATAATTTTGTACAACTTATAGAGCCAAGAAGAGAATATATATATATATATATATATATATATATATATATATATAATACACATCTTTTGTTTTATC
>JASCZI010000377.1:23217-33995 GCA_036250425.1 Stylosanthes scabra
TATATATTTTTCACAAACCCACCTAATTGCAATTTTGTGTTTGGCTTCAACCAGGAAAGTGTTATTAATCAACATCAAATTCTGAATTATCTGAACTTCAAAGGTAACCGCATGGCAAATAACTAACTAGCATGCAAAAGCATAAATACTTCCTTGTTTAAAGAAGACTAGAATAAATTGCTTAATAAGAGAGAAGCAACCATAAATACAGTTTATCAGGAATTCATGTGACATTAAACTAGAAAGAATTAAAAATTTTATTACCTCAAACAACTTCTAGAGATATCGCCATTTACTCTAGCTTCAAAAGCAGTAACCATTGAGAACAACTTATGAATGAGATGAATGGTTGATTCCATTTGCCTCCTTGTCTCCCTTTCTTTAGCCTCAATGAGTGTTAGTGCATCTTGTTGCTCTTTCGTAACAAGGCGAAGCACCCTTCTTTCTTCATCGCTTTCTCTGCGCTCATTCATTATCTGTTCATAGTTCTCATGTAACTTGCATATTTGCTCCTTGTATAGCTCTATTTCCTTGGATGCCGCATCCAGGTGACCCTTAGTGACAGTAAGCTCTTCATTGTTCTCTGCAATTGTTTTCTGTTGCTGAGCTGTCTCATCTCTCAAAATCTTAAGCCGTTCAGTGACGGACTCCATATTTTGCTTCTCTTGTATCAATGCATGTGCTGCCTCCTGTGCTGATTTCTCCTTCTCTTCCACTTTTGATTTCACAATAAGCATTTCCTGTTTTAGTTCCTCTTTCTCAGCCGCTTCCAATTTCAATGCTCTGTCCACATCCGCCAATGATTCTCTAAATATAATATGATTAATATCCAATAGTCCTTGCACCATAGCTGACTCCATATCTGCATCCTCAACTTCAAACCTACTACATGCGTAAGCATTGGAGGCAGCTTCTTTTAACATAGTTTCATATGTTTCTTCCATTAAAATGTTCTTCAGATGTAATTCTTCGGTAGTGCATCTGAAATCGCTCGCAATACCATCAAAGAGAGATTTATATACACCTTGAATAATTGAAACTTCAGCATTTGCATGCACTATATCATCCTCGAGCTCCTGAATAGTTTGTGACATTGCTTTCTCAGCCAGTTGTTGTTGCAACAACTTCTCCAGAGCTGTAGAAAGCTGAGAAGAAAGACTCTTGACTTCTGATTCCTTATCTGTCAGCATGTCCTTCAGTTGACAATTCTCCAAGTCTAATCTATCCTTCAGACTGCTAAGAGATTCAAACCTTTCAGCAAATTGATGAATTTTTTCATTTCCAACACGGATTTCATCCAATTTTGAGATGATATTAGGGATTTTTTTCTTCAACAAATCAAAGTCCTTGTCCTTCTTCAAAGACAAAGAAGAACCTCCTTTCAAATTCAACAATTCCCGCCTAAGGCGAAAATTTTCTTCAGTCATCTCTTGCACTTGAGATTCATGTTCTCTTTTCATCTTAGTTATCTCAGAATTTACATGGGTAATCAACTCATCTCTATTCAAGTGCTGTAATATGGAAGGATCCAGGTGCTCAGGGTCGCTCTCCTTTGGGTCCTCCTGTTTCTCATTTTCTTCCAAAGTTGACGGTGATGAATGATTTGTTGCAATCTTCCAGTGGAAGTGATCAGCCCTCTTGTTAACACACCATTCCTCGCCGTTCTCAAGGGAACCATGGGAAATAAGATGGCCGGTGTCAGAAACAGATAGTATTTTAAAAATTGAATTCAATTCCCGGCGCAAATTAGAGATATCTTTGTGTTGGTCAAAACAATTTCTACCTTCTGAGTCATAAAGGTCCAAAAGTTTATGTTGGAACTCCTGCTGCAGACACGAAATAAAATTGCGGATTACCAACCCTTCAACCTCTGACCGAAACTCCTGCTCCTGCTGCCATTCAGAAAGTGACGCCATTGATAACTGATCAATGAATTTCATTCTTAAGCAGAAACCGTCAAGAATATCTCTTAGACATTCAAAAATTTCATCAACATAAATCCATCTTTCTGGTACACTGTCATCCAAAATACCACTTAAACCCACCATATCGGCTCCTGGACTAATTCTTCTCATGGAACCAGGGCATCTCATTTTATTTATTTCTTTCTTGAGCTGATTTAATTTCTCATCAACTAAAATTTGAAGAGTATCCACGGATTCCGAAATAACACCATCTGTAAGATTATGTGCACCGGCATCTCTGGATTCATGAAGATCAGGACCCACATGGCAATTACCTAGCCTTTTCCTTAGCTCGACCACCTCGAGTTCTTTCTGGGAAATTCTCTCAGCTGCCTGCTGCTCTATGGCATTAACCATCCCCTTTATGACAGAGTCACTCACCATCCTAGAAATGGTCAACCTCTCATCAATATCCAGCCAGAAGGATTCCATTTCCTCGAGTATATGATCACCCAAACTCTCATTTTCTCTATCATATTCACTACCCCCATTTTCCTTACCAACATCACCTTCTCTACCATTTTCACTACCCCGATGTTCCTTACCATTATCACCTTCTCTACCATATTCACAACCCCCATTTTCCTTACCATTATCACCTGTCCACTCACAGCCATTCATAACAGCTAAACTCTGCGCCATAACTTCGTTCCACAAACAAGTATCAGCAGCTTAGTGTCATTCAGCTCAGGTCAAACCCAGTACACTGCAAAAATGAGAAACACAATAAATCAATATGAATCCCAATAGCACATGATTTGGTAGTGCTGGCAACAAAGTCTGACCCCAAAATCAGTAGTATCCATCAATTGTTTCCTAATAAACAAGTATCAGCGGCTTAAAGTCAATCAGGTCAAACCCATTACAATACCATAGTTAGAAAGACCAAAACTTCATACCAATTCCAACACAACCAAACATGGAAACACAGATGCATAATCAAACTCATATAAATATTCACCTCCAAATCCAAAATTTCAAAACTTCTAATATTTACTCCAAAAATATTTTTTAAATTAAAAAAAAAAAAAGTAGCTAAGCAAATGCCTTAACTGATGCTATCTACTAACTTTGTTTTTTCAGAAAAAGGAAAAAGACTAACCCAGAAGCTGAAATGCGAAGGGAAAACGTAAAAATTTAAGCTTGAGATGCAGTTCAATTAGGAGCTGAAATGCAAAATGAATATTCAAAGTGGACTTCAAAATCCCAAAAAAAAGGGGGGGAGGAATATGAAGACAAAATTGTTGACGGCAACAACCAACAACAGAAAGTTACTTACTTATTGCTGGCGTGAATCGTGGGACGCAAACAGGTACAAGTTTGGAAGTTTCAAAAGAGTGTGAAAAGGGTGGGAATGTTGGGAAGTAGCATTAGAGTGTAGGAAGCAGGACGAATACGGTGGCAGTAAGGAGGGTAGGGTTTAGGAGAAGAAAGAGAAAAGATTGGAACAGCAAATCAATGAATGGAATGAACAAAGATTCGTTGAGAGCGGGAGAAGCCGAGAAGGGGTGTGGCCAACAAGATTATAGCCTATTACCACTCAATTACCCTTTTTTTTTCCTATTTAAACCCTAACTTGCAAAAACAAATATTTGGTTTTCCTAATTTGTTTGAGGAATTTAATTTTAATACCCCATAATTGTAAAGATATTTTACATCTGCATCTAATTATGTGATGTCAAATCATCAAAAATAATTTCATTTTTCATGATCATGTGATTAGTCATCTAAATTAATGGATATAATTACACGACTATAAACTATTTTACATCAATAGTGTATCAAAATTAAGTTCGATTTAACTATAAATGGTGTACACGGAGAAATTTTGACTCATGAACAATAAAGACTTAAATGAGATAATTTGTTTAATTCGAAGAATTAAAGCAAATAGATTGAATTGTCTCGTTCAACAACTGTAATCATGGAATTTAATACTCCAACACTTGTAGATCACTCAAATTGATTTTAAAAAATATATTGAACAACAAAAAAAAACACTTATTTACCATTTAAAAGTGAATGTTTTTCTAAAATGATATAATATGTTAAACAAGGATTACATGTCAGAATTGATTTTTAGTGAAAATTTTACTTTGTAAATTTATGTTAATGAGACTCATGGTTTTTTAAAAAAATATTTTGAGTGATGAATTTATCATTTTTATTTTAGTTTTAGGTAAAAATTTAAATTGGCTTTTTTCTTTGAAAGTTTTGTATAGATATCATAATTTAGCTTCTTTGAAAGAGTTTTGTTAATGTTGTAGTTTCAATTATTATCTCATCTCATCACTATTTCTGATTTATAAGTTATCAGCAAGCACGTATGACTTAATTAATTTAATTTAACAAATGTAGCTTAGTGGTTAGATAGTATTTAAAAATTTCCCAACGTTATCAATTGCCAACAAAACTATTAAATTTTTTTGGTCACCAAAAAATTGCCAACAAGACAAGCCAAACCTATTATATATTTTTTTTTTTGCAATCATACCCATCATCATGAGCACCATTTTCCTTTTCCTTTCCCTTCCAACCTTTTGACTTCTCTTTTTCATTTCTTCCATGGAATCAAACCTTTCTCCCCTTCCCAAACAGTATCCGTGAGTTGTGTAATGACCCCCCAAAAAAGGAACAATAACAAACATCTAATTATTGATTTGTCACCTTAATACAAATATTTCCTCAATGAATAATACAAAATAAAATTACATATTTGAACAATAATAAAATAATTACAATGAATGGATCAAAATTATTATCACCTAATAATTTGTCTTCATCCTAGCATCATAGGAGATGCCCCCTAACACATATAAAGAATGAACTTATGATGTAGTGGTGCTCGGAAAAGACTACATGTGGATCAATTTTTTTATTTAAATAAGATTATCACCTGAAATTTAATTTTGTATTGAGAATTAAAATAATTAATCATTAAAACGGTACAAAATAAAAATATTGCGAATCATTAGATAAACAAATTCAAACAAAACAATTAGTTGTCTCATTTTGTATTCTAGCACATTACCTTCAAATATTACAAGTTTAGAACCGACTAAGACCACGTGCACACAAGACACTTCATAACTGTACCAAAAAATGAACAAATAAAAAGAACAAACTGTCGCTATTTCGTTAGCAACTTGGAATTGGAAGGGGCATAATCAGCGTGTTAAACAAAGAATATGCCTTAACTTTCGGAAGGTTAAGACTTGATGATGAGGTGTCTTCATGGGAATGGAATCCTAAGTTTTTTTGCTAAAAGAAAAAAGTATAAATGTTGCATAGAATCGTGGAAAACTTTTAGGTATTTATACGGTATAGATGTAAATAATAAAGATATAAGTTTTATTAGAAAAATATATGGGTCCACATCAATATATTATTTTAATTTTTTTAAAATGTAAGATATAAAATCTGTATTATAAGAATTTTTTATATGTATGAATTTAAATGTATAACGAATAATTTTCCAAACTTTTATCACAGCAAATTTTGGGATAATTGTTTTAAGAGTGTATGCTATAATAAAGAATTAAAATGATGAAAAAATAAATATTTATTTTCATAAATAGATAAATTTTATTTAATAAAATGTACTCTCTCCATTTTGTTTTAAGTGCCTAATTTCATACTTTTTTCAAATTATTTGTTCATTTTATGATGTTAAAGTGTATTTAGATAAAATTTTTCTATTATATTCTTTCACAATTTCAATGACTAATTTAATAATTTTTAACGTACCTTCACTTTAACCAATCAAATTTAGGTTTAGTGCATTAATAATAAAGATATTATAGTAATTTTAATTCTTGTGTTTAGACTAATACAATTTAATGATTATTTTAATTAATGTGTTAGAGTAAAATTGAACGATTAAAATAAAATGAAGCAACTATCAATTTATTTTTAAAATATTTGGGACAAAACCATTGTCACGTGAAACACTTCAATGCTGCTGCTACCATTTTTTTCCCTGTCCCTTTCTTATCCTTTTTCTTTTCGTACATACCTGAATCAGGCTTTTAATTCCATTTTTCCTAGTTTGTATAGTGAAGCTACATCTTGGAATATATTTATGTTCTTCTAGAAAAGTCAAACTCAAAATCTTGCTAAAATTGTTTCGGCACTATTTTGGATTCAACCAATTTCATTTTTTTTTAGTTGACAAGTCACTATGCCCTTTAAGCAATTCAAAGATTACTATGCAAAGATTGTGGCAGACACATTAACTCCTTGCGGATTTGGTCTCTTCTTACTTTTCCTGTTGTAGTAAGTGGAAAAGGCTTCCTCCACAAAACAAACATCTTTGGTATCTTAAACCTGAAAAAGGATTCAAAGAAACCTTAACTGAACATTTATCTATATACTCTTCCTGTTTTTAACAAACATGGGATTTTGGAGACATACACATACCTGCTTAGATTATGTTGAATACAATATTGGTGGAGACTCTTTGAAGATATGTGAAACTCTTGATTTGAATAATTAGATTCCTCTAACCATTGCCAATTTTCTGTTAGTTTGATACATGCTGCTACCATTTCTGTAAGATAGGCATCTGGGATTCCTACAACAACAACACCTGCAATGCCTGGGTGTCCTTGTAGAATTGCTTCAACCTGATTCAACCAGACAATAGTTACATTCACATGCAGTAGCATTTCATTTGGTTTATGATATGGCAAACTAGTTTGATGACACTTTCCTATTACCTCTTCAGGGTAAATGTTCTCCCCACCACTCTTGATTCGACCATTTGTTCGTCCGAGGAGCCACAAATTACCATGATTATCAATTGATCCAATGTCACCTGTATCAAACCATGCTTCACTCCTGGCATTTGATGAATTTGTGAGAGTCTGATCCCAGTACCTGAGCATTGTGTGTGGCCCTCTAGTTAAAATTCTACCTATGTGACGAGTGCTGTCATCCTCACATATTTTGAGTTCTACATGAGGTGCAGCTTTGCCAACACAGATACCTTGAGGCTGGTAAATTGAATTTGATGATGCTGCCTCACCAACTATTTGAAGGTTCTGGCTAATGCTGGTTTCATGCATTGGATCATAAAGGGTCATGAATGTCATTGAAGAACATGTCTCTGTCATCCCTTTTCATAAAGAGGGGGAGAAAACCAAATTTCAGTGTGACAAGAACATAGAGAAAAATTTCAGGTTTTTGAGCTACTTCTAGACAATTTCTAAGAAAGAAAGAACTGAAGCACACAATTATTGGGATAAGAAAGGCATACCATAAGCTGAGATAAGCTTAGCTTTGTGGAAGAATAAGTTAGTATCCCTGATTAGCTCAAGTGAGAGGCTTCCACCCCCATTAAGTATTTTCTTCACAGTTTCTCCCCCTATCCATTTCTCTTTGTGCCTGACAATATCAAAACACCAAATCATGACTCAGAATACTTCTAATACAACTTAGTTCATAGTTCTGGTTCTTAGCCTAATATGTGAAGACAGCAAAGTAAAGAACCAGCTCCTTTTTTATTTTTTTCTTTTTTTAACACTGGAAGATACCTAATTAGAGAAATGAGATTGGCCATTATTGCAGGAACTGTGATCAGAGATGTCACATCATATCGTTCTATGGCATCAACAGCCGATTTTGGATCGAATTTCGGCGTCAAGACATGGCAACCTCCAACCATAAGCATGGTCAGAGCTGATGACAAGCCCCCAATATGGCATAATGGAGTAGTATGCAGATAAACCTATCACATAATAAATAAATAAATACATGAAATACAAATTCCATAAGCCATCACAAAACAAATGGAAGTAACAAGAAAAGGCATACATCATCCTCATTGTATCCAACTATGGCAATCTTTGCTAGTGATTGTATGATCAATGCTCCATGGCTTAGTGTAACTCCTTTAGGCTTTCCTGTTGTTCCTGAAGTTAAAGTTAAGACTTAAGAACATAAAAACTCCAGGAATGTTTTCTATAAGAATGTAAAATGTAATTAGCTTGTAAAGAGAAATTGAATGTTTCTTTTCCTAGAACTAAAATTAAGCTCAACTTTTGAGCCTTATTCATATTGCTCATTCTATATGGTTGCCTCATATAAACCAAGCTTTGAAAGTTAAATTGCATTTAGTCAAAGAATTTCATTTCTAAGATACAATAATTGTTTTGATGCATTACCTTAATTTCATTATGCAGATGTTGAGATGGTACATGGATTATTGCTTTCTATCTCAATCTTATGATCATAGTTATTGTTAAATCAAAGCCATGATTCATTAATAGTGCTCTCAGGGGAAAGTAATTAACTGACTGAGAATCTTATACCTGAAGTAAAGCAAATCAGAACAGCACAGTCCGGCGCCCAGGAATAATCAAACAGCTGAGGCTTTTCGCGATGCTTCTTAAGCATTTCTGAGTGCAACACTGCAGAGCATTAAGAATAATTAAGAAGATTATTCAAGCCAAAAAAAAAAAGATTCCTATGAACCATACTTTATCTGACTAACCATCTATTCCATTCAACTCCTTTGCGAAATCTGAGGAAGGGGAATCCAACAAAGCATACCATCTCAGAGATGGAAAATCAGTTTTCAGGAGTTTCGAGTACCAAGTTTGGCTGCTCTCGTCAGTGACTAACATCACCGGCTTCACCACATTCATTGCAAATCTCGCCTCTTCAAAACTCTGCAGGACAAAAATAATACCAATTCAAAAAGCTAAGCTAAGAAATCAAGGCGTTAACCAAAGTCAGTCACTGACCCAGCGATAGTTGAGAGGCGCAACTATTCCACCAACAAATGCAATGGCTAACAACCACTCCAGATACCAATCACTGAAAAGAAAAGCTCATCTCTAACATAAGAATCAAGCTCAACTACATTCCTTTCTTGCACAAATTAAACATAAGAAGGAAGCACATTATCTCTCGTACCTGTTGAATGCAGAGATCGCAATTACATCCCCGGCTGTGACACCTAGGTCAAGCAAGCCTTGAGCCAAGGCCAAAACTTGCTCCACAAACTCTCGGCCAGTCTTTCTCCGGTCACCGGCAATTGTGACCGGAAAATGTGGCCGGAGAGTGAGCAAGCGACTCAAACATTGGCATATATGAGACTGAGAATAGTGATTAGCCATTGATACCAACTATAGCTATAAGCTAAGCTATGCATCCATGTATGTGGCTTTGAATGTGTTAGTAACTGAAGAAGATGAAAGATTGAAAGCGCGGTTTGAAGAAGT
Source organism: Stylosanthes scabra (assembly GCA_036250425.1). Lineage (NCBI taxonomy): Eukaryota > Viridiplantae > Streptophyta > Magnoliopsida > Fabales > Fabaceae > Stylosanthes > Stylosanthes scabra. The sequence goes on from JASCZI010000377.1 coordinate 32,408, forward strand.
TGTTTTATCTGTTAGGACGAACGGGATAGGAGCTTTACTGAAAATCTTACGTGTCAGTTTTCTATTGGTCCTCACTTTATAACTGTTGGTTGGTGGATCTGACTCAGTATTCTCGAGTACAGAAAGAAAAATTCAGATATAATTAGCGGCGTAGCGCATAGGTTATGAAAGGGAACACTAATTATTAATTAATGCATGTGCCCAATAGTCAACATTTCTCATATATTCGTAATTAATATTAGTAGATAAAATTATGACGAGTAGTCTAATAATCGTTTTTTCTTAAATGTTGCGCAATTAAATTAGAAAATAAATAAATAAAACCGAAAACCGAAAACGAAGAAAACAGAACAGAACAAAAGAAATTCAGAGTTGTGAAGAAGCTCTGATCCAATTGGCTGAATCGATAAAAGAAAAAAATTTACCGCATCTCTCTCTGATTTTCCGTCTCTATTTAAGATTTCCTCCGTTCACCGGTAACTCTCTCTTTCTCAGGCTGCTTATTCCGATCACATTCTACGTTCGCATAACATCTTTTTTTTTTTTTTTTTTTGAATTTTACAATGATAAGGTTCATTTGAGGCGTATATGTCATTCGATTTTACTATCTCTCAGCTGTATTGTTGTTAGTATTCAGAGAAAGAAATCCGTAGGGATTTGTGTCGTTATAATCACTGATTTGGACATTAACCAATTTGACGCAGGTAAACTAGTATAAAACTTGGTTTCTAAGATAGAAAGAAGGAGGAGGAGAAGAAGAAGAAGAATCTGTGCTTGGCTGGGGCTTCAAGCATAAATCAATGAGGAATTCCCGCATGGAACTTGGGAGGCCTGCCTCAGGTAATTTTCTGATACTTAATTAGTGTAGAATTATGTATTCATGATCAAACTATCCTAAAGACTTTGAAGTTTACTCTAGTAGCTTAACATTCTTTAGATACTTATGAAATGGAGATTGAGAGAACAAGGGTTGCAGAATTATATGATTAGTATACTTTGTACTTTGTGGAGATATATTTAACCTCCAACAGACTATAGTTACACGAAACGCAATTCGTTCTGATACGGGAATGGATGCACGGTATGCCATATGTAAAATATGTTATGTGGAAAACATACATATGACGTTTTGGTACGCATTACGCGTGAATTGGTACATATATCTAATTGGTGAATTCATGTAATGGAGCCTTATGACCTCAGTTGAGTAGTCTTTGTGTAACCGTGTGGCCTCAAGATCAAGGGTTCAAGTCACATGAGGTGGGTGCCTACGTTATACCTTTCGGGTGGAACCGTTTTGTACTGGTCTGCCCTTTTATGTACTAACTAACCTCCCCTAAGGTTTATGGAATATGACCCTGGGAGGTCCTATAGTGGATATTAGTATAGGTAGGACAAATTAAAGGTTGTTTATGTATAATATTGTCTAATCTTGGGTGATTCCTGTGCATTATTCTTTTGTTTTGCTTGCAAAGTTGAATGATCACCTGGTATTTTGCAGGTAAAAGAAGATTGAAAGATTTATTGCTTCAGGAGGATAATCGTGTTTGTGCTGATTGTAGTGCTCCAGATCCTAAATGGGCGTAAG
>JASCZI010000377.1:34005-44136 GCA_036250425.1 Stylosanthes scabra
CCTTTGCATTCGTCACCGTGATGATTTTGGTTTATAATTGTGTTTGGGGTTTTAGTGCTAATTTTTTTCTTTTTTTAAATTGTGAATGGTTAAGCTATATGATATCTGCTAAGCTGTAGCTGACTACATTCACGAATAAAATATGATTAATACTGTTTTTAAACATTGAATTTATTTTTTTCTCACTGCGTTTCAGGTCAGCCAATATTGGAGTATTTATTTGCTTAAAATGTTGTGGTGTGCACAGAAGCCTTGGTTCTCATATATCAAAGGTAGACCAACCATAGGTTTTATTGAAGTGGAAGGCATTGCTGATCCACTCTTCTCATGATTATGTTTTCACCCCTAATGTCTAGTATTTTAAGCTTAAATTGAGTGTCCTTTCAGATGTCTTAAACAAATTAAAAGGATGCATACCAAAAATAAATAAATAAAAGGATGATAATTCACATGTTCTGGCATTTCATTTCTCACAACTCTCGTGAGGAATGAATGATAGATAGGGCAAAGCTGTTCTTCACACCTTAAAAAAATGTTTCCGTTTACACCTTGTCCAGTTTCTTACTAGTCTATTAGGTGTGAATGTTGATATATATTAACCTATAACATTTTTTCCCATTGTTTGCTAGCAAGACCATTCAAGTGAATTTGACCTAGTTTATTTCCCATGGGCTCTATCTAGTTAAGAGCAGCCCATAAATGGCTAAATACTAATTTATCTGTTTGATGACATTATTTCTTACTTTCAGGTTCTATCTGTGACCTTGGACGAATGGACAGAAGAAGAAATTGATTCAATGACTGAAGTTGGGGGGAATGCTGTTGCTAATTCAATATATGAGGCTTATATTCCTGAAGGACGTAAAAAACCTACACCAGATGCCAGCCATGAAGAGCGTGCAAGTTTTATAGTGTTAGTCATGTTTTCATTCACAAATACACCTATCTGCTGCTCTGTGCATCATTGTGTTGACTTTGATAGACTTATTATCTCTGATTGCCATGAAGGTTATGTTTGGTCAATGATAAAAACTAAGGTGGTTATTTTCATGTAAGAAGCTAAGAGCTCCACAAGTAAATAAGATATGAAAGTCGTCCATGAAATATCTCTTCCATTTTCCCCCCAATCAAATTAATTAGACCCACGGTAGTAATGTCAAAGGTCTCCCCTTCCCCCTTCTTTTACCTTTCTTCTCTCCATCTCTCTAGCCCCTGATTTTCGTTCGAATCTTTTGTCAAGTCAATTTTCGTTGACTTTAAGCTTTTCTTTTTTCATCTGTCAAGCAAATACTCTAGCTAATTGAATGCCATGTTAATTGCAACTAATTTTGGTTCAGGTCAAAGTATGAGACTCAAGAATTTTTGAAACCCGGCTTGCGCATTGTGTCTGGGAAAACCAATACAGATTCAAACCCCACAAAAACTCGCACCGATGGTGGGAGTTCACAGAGAACGGTAATTTTGTTTTATGCACTACCCCTTTGATTATCTGACAAAATTTATTGTTTAGAGAAATTTTGATTAAAGGACCGGGAGAAACTTTGGGATTTGACCATATTTGCAAGTCTTTTGAACTAGATTTTCCAGTTGAATTGCTGTCTTCCTGAATGAAATGAAAGTTTTCCATCAAAGTTACTATTAGATGAGACAAGCATATTGCATCATATTGGGCAGCATTGGCAATGTATGTATTCTTGAGACTGATTTTCTCAGAATATGACTAATATTGGTGGTAATAACAGGAAGGTATGGTGGAATTTATTGGAATGTTGAAGGTGAAAGTGATTAGAGGCACCAATTTAGCTATTAGAGATATAAAGACAAGTGATCCATATGTTATTTTGAACCTTGGCACACAGGTTGGTTGTTCTTGATGGCATATGTTTTTGCACATCTGTTGCTCTTTATCTTTTAGTTAAAGTTGAAGATCCACGAATGCCGAATGGTAATGATTTTTGTTTGAATTTGATTTGTTCCTCTTGCCTACAGACTTCCCAGACAAGTGTAATATCGAGCAACTTGAATCCAGTCTGGAATGAAGAAATTATGTTGTCTGTTCCTGAATCATATGGACCATTGAAATTGGTATGGTTGAACTTTGATATTTTGAATAACAGAAATTACTTGTGGGTATTAGTGTGTGTCCTATTGTAGCATTGTAAGCCACATCACTGCAGATCAATGAATTCCTCAATCCCTGTTCCTCAACATTTGGCACCCTTTTTCTTGTAAAACCAGTTTGTTGTATCGCTATGCAAGTTGGAACTTAACCAAAGTTAGCCTTTCTATGCATCCTTTCTCACCATTGGAAATTAAATACACTTCACTTCTCAACTACAGCGGCTAGAAGCAATATCATGAATTTGCTTTTGAAAATGAAATATAAGTTGTATATAGTATAGACATCTTGGCATTCGATGTTTAGCTGCTTTCTTATTTTGTTGCTATGTACAAATAGAGTTTCTGCACCATTAATTCACTTTTTCCTATTATTCCTTTGCACCCTTGCCAATTATAGCTGTCAATCATCAGTGACCCCTTTTTTCTTCCTCAAAACACCAATGTTTGATGTCTTGCACTGTTCGGCATGACACATGGGAAAAAGAAAGAGACTTTGTTGCATACTTCCGTCCTTTACATAAAGGCTTGATGAGTATTGGCTAAAGAACATTATATTATTACACTTTGCCCGTATTTGCAGTCTTGTATGAATTTAACGAGTTAAGGTGGAACCAGGATGTGTTTAAGCCCTATGTTGCTTTTGAATTAATCTACGTGTACCATTGTACACTTCCATACACCACTTGTCTTCTTCTTTTATTTTGATTTTTATGTTGAGGTACACTATTTTTGTGTTATACGTAATTGTTTATGTGCTATCGTATGTTGCATTCATGTGTTTTGTGATTTTTTCTGTGTTGATGTTTATATTTTCCGTGTTGTAAATGGGATGTATGGAGGTATACAGTGGTACATGTAGCATTACCGATTTCTTTTTATACGACCAGGAAAACTATATCTAGTGAAATGGGAAGAAAAAAAACAATGCAATTAGGACGAAGGTCTACAATGACTACTTTTTTTTCTTTGATTTCTTCTATAGCTTTGGTCCAATGAATAATGCATTACCCTTATTAATGACCTATGTAAGTTTAGTTCTGCATATTATGACTATGACACTCTATCTTATGTGCTGGCTGCATTGCAGACAGTGTTTGATTATGATACATTTTCTGCTGACGACATAATGGGAGATGCAGACATCGACATTCAGCCGCTGATATCATCTGCCATGGCATGTGGTAATGCAGCAATGTTTGCCAATATGCAGATAGGAAAATGGTTAAAAACTAATAACAATGCACTTGTTGAAGATAGTATAGTCAATATTGTTGATGGGAAGGTTATACAGGCCATGACACTAAAGCTCCAGAATGTTGAATGTGGAGAAATAGACCTAGAAATTGAGTGGATTCCTCTTGATCAATAGGTACTTGCCCATGTTAAACTTCCAATTCTCTTGGAGAAATCCCTGTAACTTTTTTCATATACTATGGTCTCCATATCCTAGAAGAATATCCTTCCCTTCATTGTACACAGATATATTTATTTTAGGATATATGGAAAAGCTAGTCAACAAAAAAAAGAAAAGAAATGGAGATAGTAGTAGTAGTAGTAATAATAACAGATTATGTCTTGTATATTTAATTATTACTGTTAACTACCAATCTTAATCAAATTGTCTCCTGGGAAAAGGAGGAACTTATATTCTTTTTTGGTTGTGTTTGGTAATCAATAATCAGAACCTTACTTTTATGCATGCAAAGGCCAGTTTGCATGAGAGCTGGTTTATGCAGAACTATACAACCTTATGTATCACTTTTTCCACCGAAATGTTTGCTTTTATTTCTAAAATGTTCCTTCAACAATTCCACATGACTATGTTAATGGATTTAATTGTTAATCCGATTATAATAACTACGTTTACAAGCATGACAACCGAAAAAGGATGTCTAGTTATTTCTTTGTCGAATGTTAAATGCTTCTGTTTTGGCTATGGCTATGCTTGTATTCCATGTTTACAGTAACCTTTCCACTCTCATCAAGTAATAATACATACAAGCTAAGATCTTAGTCAGAGCCATTGCATCTCTATATCATAAAATGGAATAGTAATATCTTGGAAAATTACTCCTTAAAAGTTAAAACCCTCTGAGGAGGACAATTATGAAACACTGACAAGCGACAATGATGAGAACACATTACATGTCTATTTGGTGAAAATAATTTCCAAAGCATGATGTTACGCGCATCTTAATAATTATTTTTAGTTGCACATTAAAGTCAACCTGTGATATCTAGTATAGAATATACACTAATTATTAGATCACATTCCCGGAAAGATGAGTTTCTTATGGAAATAAAAAAATTTTTTTAAAAAAATTAATTGGTGGTGTCGTCAATATATTTTCAATGTATTAGATTATATTGAAAGCTTCAAATAGTGTAAAATATAGTATCAAGTACAAATTTGCACCCATTATTACGTAATGCGGGAATTAAACCAATTTTGACTTTGAGAAAACCTCAAATTATTTATCAGAGTAATAAGATCAGACAAACCCAACCAAAATCAATAGTAAAAAAAATCAGTCCCTATTTTGTTTTTGTGTTACAAAGAAGAGACTTGCACCATTGAAAGTTTCACTTATAGTAATTTTAAGTTTTACACGTACCCCTAATATGTTAGATAAACTCTATGATTTTTAAATTGGTTCATAAAATCTAGCTTTGCCAGCTAGCCAGCTAGGTCACCTTGGATGCTAATTATAGACAAAGGGTTAGATCAGCCGTCAGCCACTTTATAATTTAGTTGACAAAGTACTAATTATAATTGCAATCTATCTAACAATTCAGAAGCAAATGGTCCATCTCCATCAATAGTTTGTTACTTTTTGTTTTCTTTTAAAAAAAAAAAAGTTTATTCTATAACTAACAAGTAACAAGGGTGTTAGAAGCAATTTTTTAGAGGGAAAAAAATTCAACATATAAAAGATTCTATTAGATACCACTTAATCCAATCTAAACTTTTCATCTGTTATTCATCTAAACTAAATTAATCTACAAGTAAATTTTAACTAATTTGATTTGAATAAAAACAATGATTATGAGTTAAAATAAATTAAAGAGTGACACAACGTATAGGTTTATGAAGATGTTTTAGTTGAAGTTATAAGTTCCTATGAAAATATAGGAGAGAATTAGGTCATTAAGAAATTAGTTATCATTTATTTTTCTTAGTAACCTAATTGTCGCATAAAAACTGATATTAAATAAACAAAAATAAGACGATTAGGATTTAGTAACCACCAAATTAAAAGATGACTTGGTTACGATGAAAAAATAACAATAAATTTAAATGCATCTTCATAATCAAATTTACACAACTAGCCTTCTCCTCCTCTACATGCAAGTAGAGCACTTACAAAACTACGTGGAACTAAGAAGAAAGAACAACAATGTAACTGAAATTTCAATACAAAGAAAAAATAATAACACTCAAGATTCAAGAATGGCGCACAACTGGCACGGGCACTAATTGCAGTTTATTATTGCCACTTCTATTACTATAAAGGTCACTATCGTCATTTCCAATATTAACAACACCGTCACTTCGAAACGATTCGTTTAGCTTGTTCCTCCTCCTGTGTTTAAATAGATAAACCAAACCTGTAGCCATTAACAACGCGACACCTGTCACACCACATACCAAGCTCGCCACCACCAACGCCCCTCCCAACCGCCGTACTCCACCGCCAGACGGTGGCGTAGGGCTCCACCACGGCGGCGGGAGTGAAGAAGTGAAATTCGTGGCCTCCGGGAACGAAGACTCGTCAGAATCAGAAGAAGAAGAAGAGGAGGAGGACGACGAGGAGGAGGAAGATGAACCGTCGCCGTTAAAGAACGATCTCATCGTCGTGGAGTTCGTCGGCGGGGAGGATTGGTACAGGAGGCCGTGATCCGAAGGTCGGAGATCCCTGGATCCGTAGGCGTAGGAATCTCCGGCGAGGATGACGGCGATGATGACGGCGGCAGTGAGTTCCGAGAACGACGCCATGTGGTTCGTTCGTTTGTTGCGCGAAGTGAAAGAGTAAGTGACAGTTTAGAAGTGAATTGAGATTCGTTAAGATATATAATAATGGAAAATTCAATATATAAATAAAGAATGAAATAAATTGGATACGGTGTCGTTTTATGTGTATGGTGCTTGAAGTAAATTGCTTAACTAATAAGCGTTTCAAGGAAAGGGAAGGCAAAAATATTAAAAAGAGAGAAAACGGTGGGTTTTGGGAAGAAGAAAGAAAGAAAGAAGAAAATGTGTGTTGTGTGAGGAGTATGTGTCTTTGTCGGAAATGAATGAGAGTCTATTTTATCACCGCTGTCTCTCTTGTCTTTTTCTCTCTCCTTGGTTTGGTTTGTTTTTCTTTAAATTTTTTGTTGGCTTTTTTTCGTGATCATGGATAATAAAGTCAAGTCCTTTTTGGCATCTTTTTAGCCTTGTATTAAGTATTAACTATTGAAAAGTTTTTTTTTTTTTTGAAAAGTTACTTACTTACTTAGTACCTTTCATGGTATGAAAATAACACTAGATAAATCAGTACAATTTATTAATTTTTTCAATTATTTGTTTTTTTTTGGGTTTTACTGCATTGTTTACCTGATCTTTTCAGTTGTGCAGACGTACCGGGCTCTCAAGTCTTAATTCAGAAACTAGATTTATTCTGTGGGAGTGGGAGTACTATCTCTTGGATCAGATAGAGTAAAATAAGTCAATACGTGTCCATATTTAAATAGAAATATTGAATAGAGAATTAGAGAAAGGACAATGTCACAATGTCATGATGCACCAGATTAAAATAAAAATAAAGCTATGATATAGATTTGAATCATGATTGATGTGTATCCTCTCATAATTTATAGAGGAAGCAAAGACTTGAAAAAACAGATGCAACCTAGCACTTATGTTATGTCCTTATAATGTAAATCTATTTCTACAATTAAATTGAGTTATTGCCTAGTTATTGATAATTTGTTTCATGGAATATCCTTGAACATCATATTAATTAACTATAATGCATCTTTATTTCAAAATGGTCAAAACATGTCTTTAAAACCCACCTTCAATTGGTTCTTCAATTTTGTATTCATCAAGAAAACAATGTACAGCTTACTCAAGCTGTCTAATGAAGATTATTAATTAAAACAACACTTAATCAAAACACCTAACTGAGACTTCTTGAGGTAAATAAATGCAAGCATGTGTTATTCTGCAATGCAGAATTATCAGTACACTTCAACATGCCATTGTTTATTCTTCTTAAGTTGTGAAAGCTTTTCTTCCCAACTTTCTCCTCTTTGTTCAGCAACCTTCTTCAGTGTATCCTGGATTCCAGGCATCATCCCCTTCAGACCACAGAAATAAATGTGAGCCCCGTTGTCGAGAAGTTTGAAGATCTCATCGCTATATTCCTCGATCTTATCCTGAACATACATCTTGCCTCCACTCCTGTTCTTCTGCTCTCTGCTGAGAGCCTTGTCATAGCGGAAGTTGTCCGGATAGTCCTGAAGGTATTTGGTGAATTCTTCATCGTACAAAAGACTATCCTGATTGGCAACACCGAGGAAGAGCCAGGCTAGCCCACCAAACTTGAATTTGGGAACTGACTCCATAAACATTCGACGCAGATAGCCCCTAAATGGAGCAACACCGGTACCAGTGGCAATCATTATGTGTGTAGCATTTGGATCATCCTCAGGCAAAAGCATGATCTTTCCAGAGGGACCTGCAAAAACAAATTTAGAAAACTTAATTCTCAGACAACAAGAAGTTTTTATCTACATTTGCATTAAATCATCTAATGTTTACCTTACCAATCTGTTATACATCATATAAAATAACTTTCATGTCTATACCAAATATTCAGTGTATAACTCTATTGAAATAATTGTTTGTCATGTTATTTGAAAAGATTATATCATATACACCCATAACTTCTAATTGATTAATCACCAACCGAATGGAAGTCAAATGATGTCATACATTTAGTAAAAGAAGTCCCCCCATAATAATGTAAGGTGCATTATGGAATTACTCTGATAGGCCATAGCCCTGCAAAGCTGTCACACCATCCATTAATGGTTGTGAACAAAAAGTAAAAAGAGATAAGGGTTAGTAAGTTGGAGCATACATGTTTGTAAGTCACCTATTTGTAAGTTCCCAAGTATTTCTAATGAGTTTGGGTTAGTCTGTGTCAACAATTATATATTGAAACTTGTGTTTCTTCACTTTGATAAATTGTGCCTGGAAGTTGTAGTGACTACAATTTTAATTGGAATTCTCAGAGTCTAGGTTTCCCCTATTAATATCTTCAATTTCTGTTCTGAGAGTTTTGACTATTCTTCCTTCAAAGCTTCTGAATTTCTTTGGAGAAGTCCAATTAGATCTATGTCATAAATCGGTTGGGCAAACCTAGGATAGGAATTGAGCAACATTACAACTAAGCAAGACAACATGCAGAAAAGAAAGAAAACAGGTTAAAATACCCGCCGGATTGAGCGAGGTACATGAAGGAGTTATGTTATTGCAATACGAATTGGTTCTGAGAATCTGTAAAAAAAACTAGAAATCATGTTAACTTTTAACAACATAAGAAATAAGAAGAGATTTCTCCCACCTGTGATCTTAATTTTGTCTCCAGGCTTGGAGTTGCACAAAAAGTTGCTGCAAACGCCTTGCTTGGAAGGATCTTCCTTTCCAGTCTCAGAATCATAATAAACAGCACGGCGCACACACAAGCTGGCTGTTTTGCCATCAAAATTGTCTCCATACCTTGTAGAAGCAATTGAATATAGCCGAACATTATGGGGATTTCCAGGTTTCTTTGGATTTTCTCCCTGCCACCCATAAGCAATTCAATTCATTAGTACCAAATCATTCTTCAGAATTGTAACAGCACACACATTTTATCCACCAAAAACAAATCCAAATCCAAATACTTTCTGCCAATGCCCAAAACACAATCAAATATTTTGTGATTTCCAATTTACACACAAATTCTGAAGCCAAAATTCAAGCATTGCCGATTAGCAACAGAAAATGACTCAATGATATTACTTACCGGTGGAATGACACCATAACTCTGTCCTTCCCAGTAGGGAACATTGCCACCATGATCAATCACAATATGACATGTTTCACCAGGAGCCTTTGGGCCAACGAGCCTCTCGACAGAAACAATAGTTGCTGTGTATGGCTCTTTGGGCTTGTAAATGTTCAATGGAGGTTCATTAGGATCTTCCAATTCTAAAGGGGAGACGGTAACCTTGGGTGCACTTGTTTGTTGCACCGACATGCATGTCACATGCTGACTTCTTAGTCGCGAGTTGTTTGCTTTCAGGTCGAAAGTTAAGACCGGTGCCCATGATTTATCCTGGAAGTTTAAGTTAGATACCTGCAAATCCAGAGTAGCTTTTCTTTAGAAACATAAATTGTATATCAGAAGGAAGAAGCTAAGTTTCAAACAAAATGATGCCAACATAATCTATCACTCTAACAACTGCAATCACTTAACCAATTACTCCCTCCTTTCAAAGTATCTGCTTATTTGGACAAAGTGATACATAAAAAAACATTCATCTCTATAATTTTTCTGCCATGAGCCTTCTAAAACCATCGCTTATCAGAGAGAAAATCTAACATGTGTATGAATCCTTTAAAACAAACTAAAGACACTTATATATAACAAGTGTTTCCAAAAGTCAAAGGGCAGAAAAATAAAAAGGATCATAGGAAATATGAAACCTTAAACGCAGATCTTCTGAGAGACAAATCGCTGCCAATAGGAACAGCCACAGAAACCTGCAGAAATCGATGAGGAAACAAGAAGTTCAGAACTTTTGTTAAAGACACAGTTAATAAACAACAAGAATAAAAAGAGGGTAGAAAATCCTTAGTTCCATTTTAAAAAGGCCTACTTCAGTTCAAATTTCCAGTCTACAAAGTTAGTTGTATTCACCCACAGCTCAAACCCAGGTAGAAAAAAAAAAAAAAAAAAAAAAAAAAAAAAAAAA
>JASCZI010000378.1:13905-32294 GCA_036250425.1 Stylosanthes scabra
ATCAAAATAATAAAGAGTATAAATTAAGGACATAAAGAGACCAATAAATTTAAATCGACAAATAATAATAGATCATACGGTAACCGTTAAAAGAACGGACGATATAGGGTGCTAGTAATACCTTTCCTATTCATAATCAACCCCCGAACCTAAACTCTGGTATTGCAGACTTTTCTCATTTTGGCATCCAATTAGCCATTCCATTTTTATGGAAAAATTGATTGGGGGCGACTCCGAATCTCATAATACAATCTCTTCAAATACGACAAATATCATCTTATCTCTCGGACGCCTATGGGTTGCGCCGTCCCGAGCTTGGACGTTGCGACAACGTTAAATCAATATCTCACATAATGCACCGAAATATAAAGCTAAACTGTACACAAATACAAAGCTAAACTCCACCGAAATAAATGCAACACAGAGAACACAACAGAAAGCTATCATGTAAGAAGAACAAAGTTGTGAAAAAGTAAATTGATTCAAAAAACAAGTAAAACATGTTCTGTATTTTGAAATATAAACTTGTATTGTACACAAATATTATTCAAAATAATATTTAAAACTGTATACAAATATAAAAGTATATTGCACCGAAATAAAAAATAATAATATACAGAAATAAAATCATCATCATCATCATCATCATCATCATCATCATCATCTTCTTCTTCTTCTATATTACAACTTTTTATTCTATTTCTTGTTTTTTAGGGAAGCCTGCGCGTTTAGCATAATCTCTATAAAAAATCCTAGCTGCCTCAAGTGATTCAAAAAGCATGCCAACCTTTGACACATACTTGTCATCAACATCACATAAAAACTGCAAAACAGTACATAAATATGTTACTAATGGCAATAAAGCCAACACAAAATATACACAAAAAATAACCCAGAATCCATCGAAATAATAAGGAACAGAATCAAATATCAAATAATTCAATTAAAGATCAACCAAACCTAATAGCAATAAAGTCAACACAAAATGTACACAAAAATAACCTAGAATGCACCGAAATAATAAGAAAGATATGCAAATCTTAAGTAATGCAACCAGAGATCAACCAACCATAATAGCAACAAGGCCAACACAAAATGTACACAAAAAAATAATTTAGAATCCACCAAAATAATAAGAAAACAAAAGCAACACGTTAAATGAAAATCTCACATAATGCACCGAAATATAAAGCTAAAATGCACACACATACATAGCTAAACTCCACCGAAATATATTCACAACTAAACTAACACGGAAAACTCCACCGAAATAAATCATATTCTTAAACAAAAGTCAAACTAAAATCCACCGAAATAAATGCAATACAGAAACACAGTAGAAAGCAATAACCTAAGAACAACAAAACTAAGCAACACTAAATTCGAAAAAGATGTAAAACCTGTCATGCATTCTCTGATTCACATGAAGGATCCGATTCCAATTCCATTGATGGATTTGAACTAGAAGCTTCCATTCTACAACAACGTAAATCGCAAATTCAGAGATCAAATCAACCAACGGAAAACGAAGAAGAAAACCACGACAATGAGATCAATCAAATCAAATCAAAATTTAACAACAAGAATGAAAACAGAAATATAACAACAGAAGAACAAGATGAAAACGAATATCAAATCTAAGAACATTGCAAAATTCAAAATCGAACGTACCTCACATAAAAACGCAGAGAACGACGCAGAGGAATGCAGAGAATGACGCAGAGGCAGAGAAGAACGTTGTAGAAAACGTTGAAATCAAGAAAAAGAAATCAAAGTTTGAATCACGAAGATGAAATTGAAAATGTTCCAGAGAACGTTTGAAAAGAAGAAGAAGAATGAAGCTGAGAAAAGAGAGAACGAAAGGAAAATGCAAAACTGAAATGGGTGGAAAAAAAAAACTAATTGTTATAATAAGAGGAAAGAGGCGCGTGGATGAATTTACTTAGTTAACCACTTGGTTGGTAAAACTACTTGGTTGGTAAAACCACTTATTCACCTAGAATTATTATACATATTAAAACCACTTTTTTTTTGAAAAAAGAACTTACACTGCTAGAAGGGAAGCTGGACCACCAAAAACTGCTGTTAGTCCTTTAACACTAACAATTCCTGCATCCCTTGCAGCATACCTTGAATCCCCTTTGCTATATTCCTTCCTAGTTAAATGTTCGATAAAAAACATTCATCAACTTAAACTGAAAATTTAGTTGAAAGGTAAGCAAAATTCTAACAATCTTTTATGTCAAGGGGTTGTATGGTGTGAAAGAACAACTCACAAACGTCTTTTTCTTTTCTTTTTCCCTGTTTACAACAACAGAGATCTTTTGCAGTGATGAATCTCTCTCCTAACCTTTACCCTAAAAAATTTGATGAAGTGGGAATTTAAAATAAAATAATAAAATGCATTGAAGACTAGACCAGTGACACGAACGGTGAGACGAACAATGACACGAACTGCGAGACAGACGGCGACACGAACGACGAGGGCGAGACCAGCGATGAGGATACGGGCGATGACGTGGCCGGTGAGGAGGAACGATGGTGTGGTTGGAAGATCTGTCTTGTGTTTTCTTCATTTGGGGGAGAAGGGTGGGAGCTCGATGTTGAGCTCACTATTTTGTTTTTTTCCTCAAAAAAATGTGAAACGACGTCGCACAATAGATTTTTCAAAAACCAACCGTCACCGGTTCATGAGCGGTTTTCAAAATTCCGGTTTCTATGCTTAAACCGAACCAGGTCCGGCTTGATTTTCAGAACCTTGCAAATTTCGCTCTGTGCATGTAATACTGTAATGGTCAGGGACAAATCGTTAAATAAAGCTTCGATTCGCGACGAATCAATCCTTCATCTTTATTCCCAATCTGAGTTGACTAGTAAACCAACCCAAATTAGTCCAGCAAGATGCACCTTGTGATATGGTTAAGAAGAAATCAATCCTTCATATATCTTGGGGTGACAAAATATGCCAAAAAAAAAAAAAAAAAACACATCCCCTAGTACAAATGGTAAGTGGTTTGGGTTGCTTAAGTGTCTAGTTTCGAGTTTAAACCTTGGCGGTGACATGTTTGCAGAAGGGAATGTGGCCACGTCAAACCCCCAAAAGGGGTACTCAATAAGGCGTAAGGGATTAGTCTGGGTCTGTCGGGCCTAGAATACCCTCTACCAAAAAAATATTCCAAAAAATGGCCCAAATATTTAAATAAATTTATTGTTTATTTTGGACCTAAATAGTTCATTGTTTGTTCAACAGCCTAAGTTAAAAACCAGACCCACATATAAATATTTTTACAAAAAAGGCTAAGAAAGGAAAATGTTTGGCAACCGGATGGATGGATGTTGCCCAAAAAAAAAACTCTGGTCTGGAAAAAGCAAAAAAAGAAGAATAACGAAAAAGAAAATTAAGTAAACAAACATATCCCCTGACGCAAGCGTTAAGTGGCATGTATGCAAAAATAATGTGAAAGGGATTAGTCAGACCTACGATGGCTTAAAGTAAAAAAGAAAAATAGAAAACTGGTTTTAGAACAAGTTAACAACTCCACTTATTCTTTTATGATCTTACTGTTGCTTGTTTTCAACTCTACTATTTTTCTATAAACATTGTATGAGATATGAGATGGGCATGTAATTCTAATGCATTTATGAAAGTAGTTCATTCGGTGAGATTCTAAATTCGCATTCTTTTGTGGTTTTGAGACCAACCTCTCCATATCATTTTACCTACGGAAAAGCCAGTTTTGTTATAGTACTAGTAATTTGTAGTTCATGTAAGCATCAATCATTCTAAGGAGGAATCTCAGCCCAAAGATAGGTTGTCTTTTAGTCCACTTTTGCCTTTTTTTGCTTCACCACTCATAATTTGTGGAGAATTTTGATGAATATTTGTTTATTTGAGACAAAGGGAACAAGTTGAGTATTCATCATCTTTCATTGGCCATTCTACTCTGATATTTTTTTATGTGGTAATCAAATTGAGAGGTTCTTGACTTTTTGCACTTAAAGATATTTTGCTCTATGGCCAACTATCATTGATAGTTATTATTAGATAGTTATAATTTGTATTTTGGCTTTTTGTTTTCTTAATCTGTTATTGCTGCCGTGAAGAATCTATTCTTCTTGCCCTCTAGAAACCATTATACATTTTTTGCTAATTCGATCAATTTTTGACAACAAAGTTAATTAGTTTGGATTCAAGCACAAGGTAAAACAAAGAAAAATCGTTGATTTCCTAACAATTTTACTTATGGAAAACCCCCGATCCGGCAGCACCTAAGGCACTTAGGCACAATAGCTTTGTAGATTCGAGAATCAAATGGCATTTTACAAACTAACATGGACTTTGTTGTATGAGGTTGCAAATGTTTATGTAACTTACCCCATGAAACATAAAATAGAAAAATCGAATATTACTAACAAATGAACTTGTTCTAGCATGATTAATCTCCTTCTCGTACAACTCATCCACCATCCACCTTTGGTTTTGAGCCTGTTCTTTTCTTGATAGATGAGGTATATTACTTCGATCAATGAAAAATACGAATTGTGAATATTTGTAAAAGACATTTTGACAATTCAAAATTAAACATATCTTTAATTTCTCTTTTGATGTGTCTTTTATAAGCGAAATAGTAACCATAGTAGTCGTTGATCTGTGTATTTTTAGAGTATATAACCATATACAGACTAACAGAAATATTCTCAAGTAAATGATATATACAGTTCTATACATTCCATTTACAACGCAAAAAATATAAATATTAGTACAGAAAAATTCACAAAAAATATAAATACAACATATGATAATATAGAAATAATTATGTATAGCACATAAATAATATACTGAACACAGAAATCAAAATAACAGAAAAAAAAGAGATATATAAAAGTGTACAGTGATACACGTAGATTAATTCATCTTCTTAATATTCAATTATTGTCTAATTCATAGGTCAGTTACAATCAAGTTATAACATCCAGATGGATCAACACTAATCTAAGTATATTATTCATTAACAAAATGTAAATATTTTACACTAGCATAAGGCCTAGACTTTAGTACCACCTATGTTCTTAATTAGTATTGCTTAATTTTTACTTAAATTGCTATTAATTTGTCTCGCACTTATCACAATAGTTCAACTTTATCAACCATCATGCACTAACCAAATAAAATATGTATCATATTTTCTCATCCAGTCATCTCTGGACTCCTCTTGCTGCTACATTTGGCATTTAGACAACCTTAAATCTTTTGATCTCATGGACCATTATTGACCCTAATCAGCAACAATACCAACCAACGTGTTATGATTCATAACCATATCAAACATTATTTAGATACGCTGAAGATAGTTTTTGGTCTAGGAACCTGTCTTTTCTTTCTTTCGTTCTTTCTTTTCCATCCCACTCTTCTTTTCTTTTAATAAAGTATTATTTATATCCTCAATGTTTTCGAAAAAATTTCAAAAATACCCTTAACATTTAATTTGATTCAATTTTTTTCTTAAAGTTTTTTATTAGTTTCAATTTTACCCTGGCTGTTAATTTTTTAATAGTCAACCATTAGTCAACTCCTTTTATTCCAATTTTACCCTTAGTTTTTATTTTTATTTTTTTACCTTTTTTTTTTGTGTTGGGCCAAAAAACCTATCCAACTAAAACCCATTTCCCACCCTCCCCTTGATGCAGCAGAAAGAGGTCTCCATCTTCCTCTTCATGGATCGTCGCCATTGGAGGTCGGGATCGTCGCCACCGCTGCTGCACCTTTTGCGTCGTCCTTCACCGCGCCAAAGATGAGGTGCTCGCCGTAGGAGTAGCAAGATCGCCACCACCGCTTCTACTTCTGAGACAGAGCACGTTGTCGTCGCCAGTTTTTGAATCACCGTTGTCGCTGCTGCAATTTTTGCATCGTCCTCCGCCTCGCTAAAGGTGAAGTGCCCTTCACTGGAAGCCGCCGCAGTTTGCACTGGTTTAAGTTCTGAGATTTGCCCTTCACTAGTGCCCTTTACGATGAGGAATGATGTGATGATGGGTCTGATATTATGTCATTTTGATTTGAGTTCTGCCACTTTGATTTTGGATTTTGCTTTTAATTTTTAGTTTAAATTCTTGTGTGGTTTAATTGCTTTTACTAAATTACTGGCACTAATAATTTTTTTTTTCAATCAAGATGATGGTGGTGCTGTGAAAGGGCTGTAGAATAGGATGCTTGAAGAGTAAGATTATGCTTATATTGATGTTGTTCTTTGAAAAGGTGAATTTGAATTTGATTATTGATGTATTTTATTTGACTATGTATTGTTAGATGCTATGGAGTGTATGATTATAAAAAAAAAATTATGCTGATGATGGAGGGAGGAGAAGGGAAAAAGTAAAAGATAGGGAAGAGAGAGAAGGGTGATGATGTTAGGTGAAGAAGACAAGGGTAAAATTAAAAAAAATTTTGCTCACTGTGAGTTCATCATAACTCACAAAAAAATTTAATGACAGGGATAGAATTAAAATTTAATGAAAACATTAAGGATAAAATTAAATCAAATTAAATATTAAGAATATTTTTTAAATTTTTAAAAAATGTTAAAGACAAAAAATATAATTTTTTTTAATAGTGGCTTTGAAAGTTCTCGAATATATTTAGGGCGGGAACAAGTACTACAATACAACAAAATCAGTGGCACTAAGGATTTCGTTAGTATATATCTTTATTTTGTAATAATATATACGTAGATGTAACGTGGTTGTTGAATAATGATGGGAATGTTTCTATTGCTTAAATATATTATCTAGGTCCACCAAAAACAACAACGTGTACTCATGAGTATTAATTAATATACGAATAATATTATTTACATACATTCTTTTAGTAGACATCGACTTTACACTCATATAAAAATATGATTATTATAAATGAACCAAAAAGTAAAAAATAATTTGCGTCTCAATAATCGTATTTTATACTATGTCAATTTAATATCTCCTAAAAAGCGTGTGTACAGCAAGTCGGATAATATATTAGCATTCTAAAGTGATATGTACGGAGAAAAATCATGGTTATTTGAGGTTGGTTTGTCAATGGAAAGTTTGTAGGAATATGCTTTCTGAGTTGTATTAATGAATTGTAGAATTAGAGGGCGGTGCCGATTTAGAATATGAGGACGAAATAGTTTCGAAAGGACAAGAGATGGGTGGGGGAATATTAAGGAATTAAGTTAGATTTAGATTATAAATATGATAAGTAAAACGGATTTTTTTTTAATAAATAAAATAAATAAAAAAATTACATAAACAAATAAAACTATATAAATTTACATTTTTAGGTCGTATTAATAGTGTCATGGGGGTTGGATGTGGGATGTAGCAGCACGAGTGCCGCGGGGGGAGGCCACGGCACTGGCACCTTTTTAGTTGGGCCAGTGTCGCAGGGGATAGGGGTGAGACTGTACAGGCCTAGTGCCGCAGGGGTTGGGGACGGCACTGGTGTATTTTGGATGACACAAGATTAGAGTGCGATACTAGTGTTATTAGGGTGCACCGGGTGCTGTTCTTTTCCTTCTAATTTCTTCTTTTATTGTTATTAGTTTATATAACAATTCAGTGTATTCCATGAGTGACTTTCATGCCCTCATCATTCATCTCACTATATTATTTTGTGGAATATAATAATGTGTTAGATACTATGATAGTAAAATCTATCCTTAAATGGACACAACACTCTTAATTTTTTTAGGTTTACATTCTTGTTTGTTTGTTTTCAAAAATTTATGAAAAGAAAATTAAACTTGTAAAAATAAAATTTTATTAGTCTTAAGTTTTTTCTTTGTAAAATTGTTAAAACACTAAAAATAGTAAATATAAAATGAAAAATAGAAACTAATTGACACAATGAGTTTTTAAGATCTTAATTCTATTAAAAAAGAAATTAAAATAGAATTTTGTCAAGTTTCACAAAATTTATATAATATATTTTGGTTGGCCCGTTGGTTTTGTTCGGTCCGGATCGGTTTTGCTCACCCCTACTAAAGACGGAGTGCATGTTGTATACGGGGTCCACAAACTGCCCCATTCGATTGTCGCGACGGCGCAGCTGGCAAGGGCGTGTCGGCATGGGTAGTGCAGCAACTAGAATTCCCCACAGTCACAGGTGCCTTGCCTAAGCCGGACACGGAATGAGCATCCGAACGAGCCACTCAGTTTCTCGAGCTCCTCGACGCTAAACACGGAACCCATCCGATCGCAATGAGTTACGCGCATCTTGTAGAGGTCCTCGCGGTTCCTTGCTATTGCAGCCAGTAGTATCTGTGAAAACCTCATGCCGGCATTCAGCTGTGCCACGGACTCCCTCCCCTTTCTATCAAATAACTGCTGGAGGCAGTCATAGGTAGCTTGGATGATCGCCGCGACTGGAAGCCGACGGGTCCCCTTTTGCACGGCGTTGATGCACTCAGAAAGGTTCATCGTCATGTGGCCCCAACGGCGGCCCTCGTCAACATGCTTCATCCACAGATCCTTGCGGTATGACAAGGCCCACGCATGCATGTCCACTGAATGCGCCTCCAGGCATTGCAGGTAATGCTCCGCAGCCTTCAACGATGCACTGTAGGCGGCGTTGGTCATCAGGTCTTTCCCCTGAGTGTTTCTGAACCTCGCCATGAAGTTCGCCCCCATGTGCCAGATGCAGTACGCATGGTGCGCACTAGGGGGCCCACCCATTCCTCGCATCGTTAAGTGCGGCTCTAATCACATTAGACCTGTCGGAAATGACCATAAGACCCTGTTGGGGAGTGACGTGTCTTCTCAAGTTCTACAGGAAGAATGACCACGCCTCGGTCGTCTCAAACTCAACGAGTGCAAACGCAATCGGCAGTATGTTGTCGTTCCCATCTTGCGCCACCGCGATCAACAGAACCCCATCATATTTCCCGTACAGGTGGGTCCCGTCGATGGAAATGAAATTCTTGCAGTGCTTGAAAGCTTCAATGCACGGGGGAAACGACCAGAAGATTTTGTCGAACTGTCGAGATCCATGATCCAGGCGGTTCCAGTCATAATACGGCACCGTTTCGAAGTCCATAACCGTGCCCGGCAGGAACATCTGCAGGGCCTGCAGTAGCCGCGGTACCCTGTTGTACGATTCCTCCCACTGCCCATACAACATAACCATTGCCTTCCTCTGCGCGATCCAGACTTTGCGGTAGGAAGGCTTAAAGTGGTACCCTTGCTGAATTGCACTTTGAAGAACGGGAACGGACACGGATGGATTGGTCTTCACCATTGGCAGAATGACGGCAGACATGAGGCTGCTATCCAACTGAGAGTGGTCGGCCGACATGGTCGGAGCAATGCACGTGTGGGGGCCCCCAAACTTCCGAACCTCCCTGCATCAGCAACAACGGTGCTTACGAGGAGATACATACTTATTCATTTAGAAAAAATACAATTGGAGCTGCAGGTTTGAATCACTTACCAGTAACCGAGGTTCTGCCTCAAGGCAACGCGAATGCTCCAAGGGCATCCATCCACCGTGTGCTTGCACCGGCAGTGTTACTTTATTCTGTCTGACTCAATAACCCTATACTCCGCATTCTGCCGGATGCTGTAATTCTTTATTGCAGTCTGAACAACTTCCCGGTTGCGCATCCGATGGCCGACTCGGATCTCTACCCCCCGTCTGTGTTATAGTCGTTGCCGATTCCCGCATTCAACGGATCCGAAGATGCGCCTTCATCTAGATCGAGCTGCTGGAAATAGCATGGCACGTCCTCCACCCTTGGGATTGGCGGCGGGGCCGGAAAGACATGACGGGGACAGCTAGCCGAACGGGTTTCCGGACCACCCGCACCACCTTCCTGCGCGTCAGAGGATGACGCAATGCTCGTAGCATAGTCGGAATTATCCTCTTCTGACTCTGAATGACCCATCGCCGCTTCGGTTTCCGGAGGGGGGTTCAGCAATCCAAACCGGTGTCGCCGCAACCGACAGGCCAGCCGGGATGCGGCTGACCTCAACCAAAAAGTCCATGACGTGTTAGGGCATCAGTCTGCGGTGGCATCCGAACGTGACCCGGACATGCTCATCGTTAAATAACCAGACCAGCAGATGCTGGAACCTTCCGTCGGGCTGCTGTTGCAGGTAGCAGTACCCGACTTTCCTAATCTCCGTGAATTCGCCGCCTAGGTGGTACAGGAACACTGCTTGTAACTCCGCCATGGTGCTTATATCGGCGTGTTGGAAGACCACCGGTGAGGTGGATTGGAACCACACTCCGTCCTGTCGCTCATGAGCGACCGCATTCGGGTGCAGCCGTATTACCAAAGGCCGCGGCTGATCCATAGCACAAGGGTTGGGGAGGGAGAGCAAGGGAGATGATATGAATTGGTGTGAAGTGAAGAATGAAGAACGGAGGTGCCCAGCCCTCCTTATATAAGGTTTTTGCCGAACCAGTGCCGCAGGCTCATGCCGAGACACCCTAATAACACCAGTGTCGCACCCTGACCCTGTGTCACCCAAAATACACCAGTGCCGCCCCCTAACCCCTGTGGCACTGGGCCTGGACAATCTCGCCCCTATCCCCTGCGGCACTGGCCCTCACGGCACTGGTGCTGCTGTATCCCTCACCCAACCCCCACGGTACTACTAATACGACATAAAAACATAAATTTACATAGTTTTATTTGTTTCTGTAAATTCTTCATTTATTTTATTTATTAAAAAAAATCCTAAGTAAAACTAACTCCAACGATTAAGTGGTTAACTCGTGTTGTGTTTAAATTTCATTATGTGTATTATATTAAAAAAAAAAAAGTGGTTACTATGATGTAGAGTAAAAAAATATAGAGATGATATGAATCATGATGGTCCTTTTTTCTTTTTTTTTTTATTTATATTTTTTTTATATATTTTTTTATGTAGTCTATGTACAAATTAAATATATATCAAATTATACACCTATAAAAAAATGTTGAGAATATTCATCACTTATTTATTCTTATTTATTGGTTGTGAGATTAATTTCCAGGTATGGCGTACTTAGTTAACTGCTATGATTAGAAAGGAATAAAGGATCTTTCAAAGCAAAAAAATTAGGTGTTGTGGACATTATTTACATGTATTATTTATGGTAGTGTTTGGTAAAGGAAACTGAAACTGGAACATTGAGACTTAGTAATATTATATTTGTTAGATGAGAACGGAAACTAAAATTTCAGTCTCATTTTCTAAAATTCCAATATTTTCAGTATCTTCAATTAGGAGAGATTGAGAGACTGGAGACTGAGACTTTAATGACATTTTTCTCAAAAATACCCTTATTCAATTTTTATAATTCTCAATATATCCTCATTGCGTAAGCAAGAGAACAAATCACCACAGCACACGAAACCAACCACGCCGCCACTGTTCATGGCAACGCCACCATCCATGATGCCATCTGCAATGGATGTCGCCAGCTGCAATGGACGCCGCGTCGCTACCACCAACTTCAAAGATAGCGGAACCCTAACTTGCTCCACCAACGAGGGACTCCACATATAACCAACCAAAAACACACATAAATAAAAACAAGAAAATATATTAAGAATGGAGAAAAGCATAGGTTCGTCTCCGTGGTGAAAAAAGCCATAGGCCATAGTGCTTGTTTCTATGTTATATTTGGCAATTGATATCTTCAATTAAAGGTTATGGGAATTGTATCACTGAATGTTGATCCACTCTGGATTGATTTATCTAGTTGATTTGTGTGATTGTGTCAATGTGTTGAACCAAAAATTAAAAAGAAAAAAAAAAAAAGATAAGGAAGGAAGAACTATTGAAGATGAAGAACTTCAAACTGAAAGAGAAGGGGAGAGAGGCTGGAGGGAACATGGAAGAGAAAGAGAAAAAGTTATTATAATTTTTTTTAATAATAAATTAAAGGGTATCTTAGTAATTATTTTTATTTCAGTCTCTATATTTATATTTTACACCAAACACAATACATAAATTTAATTTAATTTAATTCTAGTATCTCAGTCTCAATCCCACAGTCTCAGTCTCAGTCCCTTCACCAAACGCAGCCTAGGAGTTACGAAGAGAGGAGTGATGTTAAAGTCCCCAAAAAAAAAAAAAAGGAAAGAGAGAGGTGCCATGTTAACTTATTCTATGGCCGATGGTAATTTTAAGAAATATCAATGTGTTGAGTTTGTTTTTTCTTCTTTTTAATCACAACTTGATAAGTGTACGGAATGTACCTTCGAGGGGTTTGGGACTACCGGCGTAACAGGCGGTGCCAAGACGGAAGGTTGGAGGTTTATGTGAAAGGTGAGTGTGCGCCAGCAGAACTTCGCCAAATAAGGATTTGGGAGTTCTCCTAACGCATGCAATGTGGTACGGTTTAGAAGACGTACCTGAGAGAGGATTGGATCCTCCCTTTATATACCCGTAATGATTTGTGTAATTTTAGGAGTAAATCTGTAAGAAATCAGCGTAAATATGGCTCGATCCTGTACAGATCCATCGAGATCGTGTGGATAAATCCGTAGGGGATCCTTATTAATTATATCTTGATCCTTTGCGGATTTATCGAGCGAGGTGTTGGGCCATATAATGTTGGGCCGAGTTTATTGAACGAAGGGTTCGATATGTATATCTTAGGGGATTTGGGCCGTCCGGGCCCAATATCCGGAACAGTTGCCCGAACTCAGGAAGGCCGACGTTACCGACATTCCGGGCTTCGTGAGTTGCCAAGCCTGCCCCGAGTGTCATGTCGTCGTAAGGCCGATGGGTTTGAGAGCTTATTCCAGAAGTTTCTGAAGGTGGGAGTTTTGAAGCTAAGAGGTCAGTCCGATTTGATGGCTGACGTCAGCGTATTGGAAATCGTGGGAGAGAGAGTGGGAATAAACCTTTCGATTTTTGTGCTTCAATGATGGGAAAAACCCTCTTGCATTTACCGTGATGCCCTTTGTTATTATGAGGGTTTAGGGGAAGAGAACGGTTTTTCCTTTTTTACCCTTCTTTATGATTTAAAATCATAAGAGGGAGGGGGAGTGATTTCTTTCTTCTTCTTTTCACTTCCTTCTTCCAAAAGTTTCTTGCTTTCTCTTTTTCTCTCGTATCCTTTCTTCTGGTGGTTTCCCTTTTTGCTTCGAAGGTTTCGGTTTCTGCTGCTCTTTGCATTTCCAGGTAACCTTCTTCTTTGTTGATCTTCTTACTTTTGCATTTCTGTTTTTGGTTTTTTCTATCGTTGGGGTGGTTTTGGTACGCTGCGGGTGTCTTGGCCGTCTTTCATTTCCAATAGGGCTGATGAGCCCATTAATCGGCCGTGGCTGGTGGTTTTATCCACCGTATTTCTTTCAAACTTTTTGAAATTTTTGCCTTCGGCCTTATCTTTGGTGCTCTTTTCCCTTTTGTCGATTAGGTGGAAGATGGCTGAGAATCGCCCGGGTGACCGAGATGCGACGGCGGCGGCGGCGGCGGTTCAGATTCCGCATGAGCTGCCGTCTATTTATTGGTGGGTTGCAAACGACGTGCTCGGAGCGCCGTCGATCCTCGACCAAAGATATTTGGACGAGTTGAAGGCGACCAGGGTTTTGTTCGGAGGGGGTGGTTTAGAACAGAGATACCGGGTGGAGGCCGCCCGTCGTGGTGAGAGGGTTTACTATCTGAACCTCGACCACCCAACCGTCCCCCATTGGTTGTGGGTGAACGAGGTGATGTTCACAGACTTTGGGATGCGGGTTCCCTTTACCGACTTTCAACAACGACTTCTTAACCGGGCCTCCGTGACTCCCTCCCAACTTCATCCCAATGCTTGGTCCTCAATTCGTTGTTTCGAATTGGTGACCGAGTTTCTACAGCTGCCTCAGGAGCCCGAGGTCTTCTTGTGTCTTTTTAAATTCTATTCATCCAATACTTCTGGTCGGACAAAGAAGGGATATATGTCCGTTCGACCGACGAAGCATCGGAAGATTTTTACTTTGTATGAGGATTCCTTCCACGATTTCAAAGGTCGGTATTTTAAGATTTTTGCCGTTGGGGATCATCGTCCCTTTTGGCTAAGTTTGGAGGGTGACGGCTTATTTCCTCCTTATTGGAGTGATCAAGCCGGTTTCGATATCGCGCTGGTGAAGTATGATGGTCTCAATGTCGACAAAAGGGACACGGCTGATATCCTTACTTTCCTCTTTTCTAAAAATAACTTATCCTCCAAGTCTCTTCTTAATAGCCCGAAGGAATCTCGGAAGGCCATAGGTAACTTAGGATATTTTACCTTTGATTCTTCATCATTTTTCACTTTGTTTTTTCTGTTTCCGTTTCTAATGTCCTTGCTCTTTCCCTTTTTTCAGCGAAGATGGCGGGGAATGACGTGACGTTAGCTCGGCTTCGCCGACTTGTTCGACCTGCGCCGGCTAAGTTGCTCCCTTCTTCATCGGCTGTTCCGGCGAGTGCGGCTCGGGTGGTGCTTGTCGAGTCAGTTGGGAAGACTCAGGCCGAGCCGGACGGAGGTAGTTCGACTAACGTCGGAAACGTCGGCGTTGGAGATCAGTATGTCGAAGTATCCTCCCCGACTGGGGAAGAGATCCCTCTACCTCCTCCCCCATCTCCGAAGAAGCATCGTTCCGCGGTGGAGGGTCTGAGTGACCCGAAGAGGGTTCGGACGCTGGAAGGAGGATCTAGGGATTTTTGTCTCCTGGATCGATCCTTTGATGCTCCCGGATTTATTGAGAGCCATTTGCTGGGTCCTCGGGCACAGGAGATTCTCCGGGATTGTGATCCTCTGGAGAGCATCCGTTGGGCCGAGTGGGCGATGATCAGGGCTGCCACCATTATGAAATCGGTGGAGCCTCGCTTGACCATTGCGGAAGAGGCGGAACGTCTGAACACCAAGCTTCTTGGCGATGCTAAGACTCTTAACCTGCAGAAGATGGTTTTAGAAGAGGAGAAGGCGGATGCGAAGGCGGATGCGATCCGGGCCAAGCTGAAGTTGGAAGAGGACTTGAAGGCCCTGAAAGCCAAGTTGGTGACATCGGAGAAGGAGAAAGGTGCGGAGATTGATCGCCTCCGACGTCGGGAGGAGGGATTCTTGGCCAAAGTAGAGAAGTTCCGGGGCTTGGCAGCCGAGGAAAAAGTTCGGGCTAACCTTGTCAAGGCATCCGTGGCGGATCTTCACCGGCAATGTGAGGATCTGGCCGAGGATGCTAAAGGGGTTGTTGCTGCTACCGAGGGTGCTCTTAAGGCTCAATTAGCAATCCTCCTTCCCGACTTTAACACTAATCAGATTAGCTTCTTTAAGGACATCGTGGACGGTAAGGTAGTGGATCCAGCTGAGTGATGTACCTTGTATTTCTTTTTTCCCGAACATTGTAATTATACTTTTGGGGATCCGTCATGCCTTTGACTGGGTCGGATCCCTTCTTGACTTGGTTCGACTTTATCGAGTTGATTCCGTCGTGCCGTGCTTTCTCCGGGTCGGAATCAACTACTAAGCTTTAACTTTTAAGTTCATTTGTTAATAGCCGTTTTGGAATTTTATTTTAAGTCACGTTCCGAGACGTCTTTAAGCTTTGATTCGTATCTCGCAGCTCTTTTGTCTTCTGTGACTTCGCATTTTTCCGTGAGTGGTTTATGTTTAATGAAATTTTGGCTAAGTCTCAGAACTTAAATTTTTTTGTTTCTTATCCTTAGCCGTCTTTGTAATTAAACGTATTCATTCTTCGTCACGACTTAATCGACGCGGGCTTTGATTCGTTGTAGAATCGTACTTTGTAGCCTTGTATCTTTTTTTGTGACTTAGAAATATTTTATTTTCTTTTGTGAATGGTTCTAGTATGGATTTGAACCGCATGTTTAGGAACCGTACTTGATATGAGAAATTTGTCTAAGTTATCTTAGCCATTTTTCTTAGCTGGGAGTGATTAGTTCCCGACCTTGTGATTTACCGTCATTACTTTCGAATTAGAATCGTAAAGTCGGATTGGTATAGTTAGAGAACGGTTCTAAACCGTAAAGCATGGTTCAAGTTGGTCTTGCGAAAGACGTGTGAAACCGAAATGCCGTGAATAGGGGAAAGGCAAATAGTTTTTAAAACTAAGGGCCTCATTAAAACCTTCCGACCTCCCGGAGTAGGATACCTCGGATAGGAAAAAGAGTACCCGACTTCATTGAATTTGAAAAAGATGGAAATACAAATACGATAATTGAATTGAAATTATCCTAAAAGTGCAATTAAAGATAAAAGGAGGGTGTCTAGGGGTAGAACCGTCGAAGGTTGGAAGCATTCCAGCTCCTCGGGATTTCACACCCATTGAGACGCTCTAGCTTGTAGGCTCCTTTGCCTAAGTCCGTCGTTACGCGGTATGGCCCTTCCCAATTGGGGGTTAGCTTTCCTTCTCCCGAGATTTAGGGTCCGATGTTATTCCGACGCAGGACTAGGTCGCCGACCTCAAAGTGCCTTTTGATCGTCCCTTTGTTATACATGACGCTCATCCTTTGCTTTAGGGCTAGTTCGGCCAAGTGGGCTTCGGTCCGGACTTCATCAATTAGGTTTCTCTCTGCCGTAGCATTTTTCGAGCCGAGGAGTAGCCGAGGGCTGGGTTCACCGATTTCCACGGGGATGATGGCCTCTATTCCGTATGCGAGTCGGAACGGTGTTTCACCCGTGGAAGATTGGGGAGTTGTTCGATAAGACTATAAGACGGAGGCTAATTCTTCTGCCCAAAGACCCTTGGCGTCGTCGAGCTGTTTCTTTAATCCCTTCACTAAGATTTTGTTTGCAGCTTCTACTTGGCCGTTTGCTTGAGGGTGTTCAACCGAACAAAAGCGTTGGTTGATACCGAATTCCGCAGCCGATTCCTTGAATCTGCGGTCTACAAATTGGGTTCCATTATCCGTGATGAGGATTGATGGTATCCCGAATCTGGTGATGATCTGTTTCCATATGAATTTCTAACATCGTACTGCCGTTATAGTGGACAAAGGTTCAGCTTCGATCCACTTGGTATAGTAGTCAATGGCGACGATGAGGTATTTCAGTTGGCCGGGTGCTAAAAGGAAAGGCCTTACCAAGTCAACTCCCCAGGTGCCGAAAGGCCGACCTCCCGAGATGGGGGTCATTTTTTCGGGAGGTGCTTGGTGGAAGTCGGCATGAACTTGGCATTTTTCACATGTTTTCACGAAGTCTAAGGCGTCCTTCAGCATATTTGGCCAATAGTATCCGGCTCGAATGAGTTTCCGGGCTAATGACTTTCCTCCGATGTGGTGGCCACAACAGCCTTCATGGACCTCCCTCAAGGTGTATTCTGCTTGGGTTGGATTCAAGCATTTTAGTAATGGCATATCTATCCCTCTCTTGTATAGCTGTCCTGAGATGATGATGAATTTGGCGGCTTCTCTTTTTATTCTCTTAGCTTCTTTGGGATCTGTCGGCAAGTCTCCTTCTCGAGGTAACTTTGGATTGGGGTCATCCAAGTCGTGATCTCGGATATCGGGAAACAATCCACTTCCGATGTCGATATCGAGGGTTCCCTCATCGTTCCTTGGAGTAAGGACCGGTTTCCCGTTCCAGGTTTGGTGTTGGCGAGCTTTGATAGAAGGTTGATGCGTATGCATCTTTGGTTGTTTTTTATCTCAATTTCTCTTCATAATCATGTTATTCTTTGTGAATTATGCTTATTAATTGATCAATCAAACAAACTTGATGTTCTTTGAGTTGTGTTTGTGTTTTATAGAAATTCACTAAGAGTTTTAGGTAATTGAAGACCATTTGAAGAGAGATTGAAGCAAAGAAGATGAAGAAAAACCTAGAAGCCCCACGTTATACGCCACTAAGCCACGTATAACGTGGCAAATTGAAGGAATTGGACTTCTCCACGTATAACGTGGGAAATTTAAAGAAATCACAGAGAGCCCACGTTATACGTGAGCTCCCCCACATACAACGTGGGCAACTTGGCTTCAACGTGAGACTTCAACAGAGGCTCCACGTTATACGTGGGAGCTACACGTATAACGTGGAGGCCATTCTCTGTTTCATCATATTTTCCAATTCCAATTTAAATCCAAGACCTTTTGGGCATCAATTCCATTCATTAATCAAGGGCATAATTGGAAGAATCAAGAGGAGACTAATTGAAGACTAATGGAAGACTGAGAGAAGATTGATTTGTTTGACAAAATAAAATATATGTTTTTGATTTAAGAAGATTTGATTAGATTTGATTTATAAATAGATTTTTAGGGATTTAGCTAGCTATTTAAGGAGAAAACTAACCACTAAGGTTAGCATCTCAGTACCTCATACTTCAGATTCCAAATTTTTATTGTTTTATTATGCAAGGCTAAAACTACTCCATTGTTAAGGGTGAGGAGCTCTGTTCACCCAATAATGAGGTAGTCACTATGTACATTCGTTTATTAAT
>JASCZI010000379.1:0-48353 GCA_036250425.1 Stylosanthes scabra
ATATATATATATATATATATATATATATATAATATTATGCTCTATTTATGATATATATGTTTTTTATTGATGAGTCGCTTAATTAATTAGCTTTGTTTGAAAACATATGTAGGGGAATGGGGCATGTTCTTCTTGGTGATGAATTCAATTATACAAAAGAATTATATACGCAAAATTAAAGAAATTAAAAGAATGCTTTATATATAGGAAAGACATAACATATATAGGGTTAACAGTTTATTCGGCTAGGGAAGGCTACACTTGGTTAGCAAGAAAGAAATTTTAGTGGCAGGAGAATAACAATTGATTTTGGATTTGGCGTCTGCGAGTTCCTGAAAAGATTAAGTATCTCATGTGGTTATATCTTCAGGGAGGCCTCCCTACTAATGTTTTCAGGTTTAATAGAGGTATGGGCAATTCGGCGCTTTGTCCCAAATGTGATTCGCATCCGGAAACAGTTCTTCACTGCCTTCGTGATTGTGCCTCGGCCCAATCTATTTGGCAACATATTCAGCTATCAACATCGGATATGATGCATATAATGGATTTAAAAACGTGGTTGTTGTATGGCATCAGATTAGATGAATACACCTTTTGTGCTACAATTTGGTGGATTTGGCGTGACAGGAACAATTCCATCTTCAACCCAGACGATGAGTGGTCTTCCTTAAACTGTGATGCAAGTGTTTACAATGAATCTGATGTGACTGGATTTGGTTGCCTCATTCGAGACGCTAATAGGGCTTGGATAAAAGGTTGTTTTGGAACTATACCTATTTGTTCAGTCCTCAGGGGTGAGCTGTTTGCTATTTGACGTGGATTAACTCTAGCCTGGGAATGTGGTTTTCGAGATGTTTCTTGCGAAACTGATAGTCTGAATGCTTTTCTAGTAGCGCAGCTTCATTCTAATTCGGAACATGCTGCTGATGTTGATTTAATTATCAAAATTCATGAGGTCCTTCAATGGAATTGGAGTGCAGAATTAGTCCTTATCCAATGTACTGCAAATATTGCTGCTGATTTCTTGGCCAAGAGTGCTGTTGAAAAGCATATAGGATTTGCAAATCTACTGGACCCATTACATGGTATGCATATTGTGTTAGAGGATGGCGATCACTCTTCATCTGTGAAGAACTAGCTGTTTTCTTCTTTGTTTCTAGTCACCAAAATATATAGGGTTAACAATGTGTGTGCCACGTTATCTAGCATCTGGATGTTGGGAAAATAGGACACAAGTATGTGTAGTTTTTAGAATATTCGGCGTTATCTAAGATGCACCACATGGATCCTTTGGCTTATTCGTCCTTAACTGCTTATTGTGGAAGGTAATCAACCCTACAATATAATTCTTAAGAGATTTTATTTAGTCAAAAATATTTATATCACCCATAAATGGTTAGAAATATAAAAACCGACCAGTACCGTTTCTTTTTCCTTTATGTGGTATGTACGTAATACTGATTAATAATTATGTGTATGTAATAATAATAATGATAAGTTGATTGCCCATTACTTCAGCTGTAATTCTACTAATAATAAGAATAACCAGTTCAGATGGAAAATATGGATGCTTAGCCATAAAGTTATAAATGTTCTACACTTGTAAGTTGTAACTCACCAAAATTAAATTTAAAGAGTAAAATTACCCTTACTCGCCTTTTTTTTTTCTTTCTTTTTTCCATTTTTAATTAAAACTTGAACTTAACTAAAAGTTTGAAGTTTGGATAGACTCATAGACTACCCTTATAATTATAATAAAAGTAACATATTCATGATCCTCTTGTGAAGCAAAAAATTAAATGTTTGTGGTGATGTGTTGAAAAATAGATATCAGCTAAGAAGCTAAGGTTTCATCTTTTGACCTTCAAAATTTTTTATTCAGAATAGAATGGTAATCATGTTGCACAATATATATTACAAGGAAACTTCTCGAGAAAAATATTAAAAATGTTTTTATATAAAGACTTTTATTTTGTCCGATAATTAAAATTATAATATTTTAAATTTTTTATATATAATATATTTTAAAGATCTAAATTTTCTTTAGATATTTGAAAATTTGATTCTTAATATATTAATTTTTATTTTTAGATGATTTGATTTTAATTTAATAAATTTATCTTATTATTTTTTTAATTTTCAATTGTTGTTTCTTCATTTTTAATTTTTACTCTTTGTTTTTAGTAATTCTTTATTTTTTAATTCTTGTCTCTTTTAATTTTTATTTTTAATGTATTAGAATTTTTAGTAAATACTTTTTAGTTATAAAAAAAAAAATGTTTTAGGCATCTTTAGGTAAGTGGTGGCCTATATATCATCCATTGGCGTAGGTTCACGCGAGTAATCCTCATAAACATGTTGCTCATTCAACGTCATCAGCAACCGGTAATTATAATTAACAGACATCCTATTCCTTTATTAATTCATGGATAAACCTTTTCTTTTTTTCAGTTAATTAACAAATTGTTTGATGGCCACTAAAATTGCAAGGCTCTCCGTTATTAATTCGGTTATGCTAGAGAAGTTCTAACTCGAAATTTCTACTAAAAATGAATAATTGTTATTTGAACTATAAGTCATTACTTTAATTTATCATTCTTAATGACTTTATTAATTATTTTTTTATAATTGTTTTTATTTATTATTAAAAACTGCTTATTTTACCAATGAATGGTCTAACCCGATTCTTTTATTTGAATACTTGTTTTTATTTATTTATTTATTATTTTTTATAAAAAAGACACCAGTAGTGTATCATATAAATATCAATCATAGTTGCTTTTAGCTATGTATTTAGTTAAAAACAAATTATTGTCAAAATAAATAACATATAACTTGTGCACAAATGGAGTATTTCAAGTCTCAAAAAAAAATAGAGTATTTCAAAAATATTTGTGTGTATAAATATACTCTAGGTATGATATATATTAATAAGTGAAAAATGTGTAAAAAAAGTTACTAAATTAATTATTATATATTTTTATATAAATACATATATTATATAATTTATTTTAAAATATATTTTATATAGATAATTGTTTTGTCATATAATTTTTATATACCTAACCTGACTAATCAGAAAAAATATATATAATAGAAAAAAGCATCAATAATATATTCCAAGACCATCAAAATCATGTGTGACAAAGCAAACTGAAGATTAGATAAAAAAAAGAAAGGAAGTAGTAAATTGTTTTTTTTTTTTTTCCCTTCTAATTAATAATGTGATAGAATAATGTTGCTTGACATTGAGAAAGAAGGTATATGTATGGCTTGATGGAGCAGCCACTTTATGTGTATGTGATTCAAAGCATGAAGCATGTGTCATGTGTGCATGCATGGCAACAATGTTTAATGTTGTTTTGACCCTGCAACCCAACTCAAGCTAACCACCATACTTTTCAATAATTTACGTACCTCATCGATCAGCTCGTGAAGAAGATAGCTTAGACTTTAGACTTCACCAGCCCTATACCTTAACTTCTTCGCATATATATCTCCTTCTTTCTACGCCTTTTCTTCTTCCTTTTTACCTTTAAGGAAAATTTTTCCAAATCTATGCCATGCTTCAAATCAATAACCGTATCTATTCGCACCTACTTCTAACTGAATTGCCTATTCATCAATCATTCTCAATTTTATTTTGACCTATTTTTAAAAAAAATAAAAAAAAATCAATTTATAAGTATAACATTTAGTAATAATTTATGCAAGTTTGAGAGTATTTACATAAATTCGTAACAAAGGCCGTTATATATTCTCATTTTTGCATAAATTAGCAAATATTATATATTGTCATTTTTGCCCATTACATTAATTTAGATATGTTAGTTGATTATTTATGGTCTAACTTTTTAACAATATTAGGTAGTACCTTACAATTGTGATATGAGAAATAACTAGTTCCGGAAGGGGAAAAAATGGTCCAGGGGCCAATACTATAATATAAGCTTTAAAGCATTATTCAATTAATTAACATTTAATAGGTAGTATAGGTTGGGGGTAACAAACATAGCATATATTATAGGGGTGTTTGAGGAAGAGCACAATTAATTTCTGTAAGGAGGTTGGTTATGGTTGGCCACAGCCCACATGTGATGATGGATAAACCCCAATTTTTTTAAAAAAATAATTTATTATTATTATGGGCGTTACCAATGGGTGTGTGAGGGATAGCATCGAATACATCCAAATTGCAAACAGAAGCACGAAATAATACCTGAACCCTGAAACTGAACAAACAAATAAAAGATGCCGCGATCCGTGAGAAGAAAGAGAAGAGAGACACTTCTTTCTGACGTGGCACTTTAAGCTCATTAGACATGACACGTGGCAAAGATACACTAATGGACCCCATTGCCCCCCCTTATTTTGCGGCCCATGATGCACTTGAAGCCAACCCGAACCGAAAGACCCACCTTAGAGACTGCGCAGCCAAACATGGCCTTAACATTTCTTCTTTGGCATTTTCTTCCACCACCAGCAAAGTGGAAAGTGGAAACCAAACCAAACTAGTACTCAGACTTGCTTCTCAGCCTAGTTTATCGTGGAAGGACTAAAATATCCCTCCCTATCATTGGTTTTACCATTCTGTCACTCACACTCTCTCTCCCTCAGGTGTTCCTAAACCATCTTCCAACACCCAACTTGCCACTACTCATGTAAATCATCCGTCCGTGACTCCCTTATTATATTTTAATAATTCATAAAAAAAAATATTTAAAAATCTAATTTATAAACCTAATTATAAATTAAATTCTTATATAGAAAAAAATTTATATTTTTAATATCTTTTAAAAATAATATTTATTATTAAATTATTTATTTTTTTAAGTATTAGGTCTATAATTAAATTTATAAATTGAGTCTCTCTGTCATAATTATTGATTTTTTTAAGTTACAAGATAAATTATCATTTCTTATTATTAATATATTAGATTGGACAACAAAAAAAAAATATTAGATTTATTATGTATACTTTTAATGGATGAAATAATTATTTTTTACTAATTTATAGTTAAAGTCTGAACAAAGATCAATTTTAGAACAGTACACTATAAAATTGCTATGTAAATATTTATCAAGCTTTATGTTTTTACAATAATACTATAAATTAATTATTTAGGGTTCAATTCAAATATGATATTTTACATTTAACTAAAATATATTAAATATTTATTTGACATGTTAAATAAGTGCTAAATTATCTCTATGATAAAATGATATAAGAGAGAATATATCCTCTACTTTTTTTATTTTTCTAATCCCTGATAATTTATACGTTATCATATGCAAGTGTTATCGTAAAACCGTAAATACTAGTAGCAAGTAGCTAGCATTGATAACTCTGAGTTCATTAATTAGAAGCAATCATATGCATGATTATAAACATATTAATTATTGGATTTTTTTATAAATAAATAAATAAAATATTGAAATTTTTAATATAGGCCGTTTACCGCAATTTACATTTTTATGTGCGCTTTATTTATCTCGGTCAGAGCCCGAGATATATATTAATGTTAGTTAATGTGATTTTTAAAATGTTTTAGTCTGGTTTAAATGTAATGGCTAGGAGTACATAATGACTAGGAGTACATAATAACACATTTTTTTAAGTATGTCATATTTATTATTATTTCATTTGGTTTGACTGTTATCATTTTATTTATTTATTATACATTTATCACCTAATATTCAAAATAAAAGTTATTATTAAGGGTTCATAATATGCATTATTTGTTTAGATATACCATATATTATTATTATTATTATTATTATTATTATTATTATTATTATTTTAGTTTCTAGAATAAAAGTATAAAAATTCAATTAGCTATTTTTTATTTTATTTAAATTTAGAGTACATTAATGCTAATGTTAGTATAAAAGATTTAAAAGGTTTATGAGTTTTTTTTTTTTTTCATAAAATTCAACCCATCCATCCATAAAGAAAGTATTAAAAAAAAAACTAAAAATAATTAAAAAAATAAAAGTATCCAAAATCACATTATTCTTTAAATATGTATTCTTTTAGAGACAACATTTATTATTATTTATTTCGTTATAACCACACATTCAATGGCTCAATTATTAAATTTTACAATCAGTATTATAGTTGGATTTTGTTTTTGTGTCTTATCTCGGGCTCTGCATGTCCGAGATACTATTTCGGATTCTGCAAGCCCAAGATATAGGGGAGTACGCAAAATGATAATTATCCCTACCATGCCTATTTTTGTAATTTTGTTATTTATTTTATTTAAATAAAAAAATCCATTAATTATTAGTATTAGTATTTTATTTTCTGTAACGGTCAAAATATATGTCATAGTTAGCTGGGTGGAATATTTTAGAGAGACCCATGCTACTGCTGGTCTGCTGCTGCTGCTACTATTTGGCAGTCAACAATATTAATGTGTCTTCAATTTCTGCAACAATAATTCACCTCACCTAATCAAAATTCAACCAGCAGCCGTCCAAAATATCATCTTGATTGACTCAGAGGAGAAACATATACATGACATGTATATATCGTCTGAAATAGTATTTTTTTTATAATTAATATTTCTTAAATTTTGAACATTTATTTGGAATTGGAGGATATATTTAACATTATTTTTACTACTATTATTTATTGCAAGAAGAAGATGATTTAGGTGAACAATTGTAGTACAAACTACCAATGATGA
Source organism: Stylosanthes scabra (assembly GCA_036250425.1). Lineage (NCBI taxonomy): Eukaryota > Viridiplantae > Streptophyta > Magnoliopsida > Fabales > Fabaceae > Stylosanthes > Stylosanthes scabra. The sequence goes on from JASCZI010000379.1 coordinate 6,693, forward strand.
GATTAGGAAGATGGACTGCTGGGATTGAGAACCCTAGGGATACCCACAAAAACTCACGTGCACGGCATCCACCCAATACAGCGCAATGAACTATGCGGCTTGGGATCCAGTGCGAAGATCCCATTTTCCCATCCCCAAGCGCAAGCATCAAGCAGTGTAGTTTAGGGGATTTGTATACCCAAGGTCTAAAATGCGCCATTTCATTATATAACAAACGACACCGTTCCCTTCCCTCATGGCCTCAGCCCTCATGGGCATGCCTCATGGTTCCTTCCCCACAAAAGCGCCCGTTTCTCAATGAAGTGGGAAAAAAGCCACAACTTTTCACTCTAGCCAAATCTACTTTTTTTTTTTTTATGAAAAAAAAAAAACTTTGTAGTAATTAGTATAGGAGTAGTTTTATAATGGAAAAGGACCAGAATAAGGTGGATACTAAAAAAACAATTGATTTCATACTAAAAGAAATTTTAATTATTGAATGATAAATTAAATGATCAAATTTTAATATATATAAAAATATTATTATTTTAAAAATTAATAATTCTATGTGAACAAGTGATTTTCGCCAACCAAGTGCAACCAAGTGATTTATTTTTATGCTAAATAGAAGATAATTTCGATGTCAAATAGAACTTTATTTAGGTACACTTTTTATACTATTTGACACCGAAATAATATTCTACTTAGCATAGAAATAAACCACTTGGTTGTACTTGGTTTATCAAAACTACTTGTTCAAATAGTATTACCCTTTAAAAATATTGTTATTTTTTTAAAAAATATAATTTAAAAAATTAAATTTTCGTGCGAAAATGACTTGTAAGTATTCATGGTAATAATTGTCAAGAAATAAATAAATAAATGAGGAAAAATAGTTTATTTATTTTATGCGCGTGAAATATGGGTCCCGCTAAGCGATGAGGTGGGAATGCGCTGTGAAAAGGTAACGGCGGTGTGGATGGAAGTTAAACTTAAATGAATGGAGTGAAGGAGGTGGTGAGTGATTGACGGCGTTAAGGACTGGGACAGGGAGCTTGGATTGCGGAGCAACGGCTACTTGAGGGTGGTGTGTGGCTGATGCTGAGGTGGATGGAGAAGGGGACACCCGGACAGCGTGTCAGGTCAGCTGTGAACTGTGAAGCACCAAGATTGCAACTTGGCCTTGAGAATCAGAATTTAGAGGTTGATATAACATACATATATTTAGCAAAACAAGGAAACAGTAACACAATAAGTCAATTATTATTCACATCAATCAATTTTCCTACTTCACATTCATTACATTTTCTTAATCTCATTTTAAATTTAACAAAGGCCAATTCTACCATAAGAATCCTTTAACAAAAAAACAATTCTATTTATACAATAAAAGCAGCCATTAAATTAATTATTAATGTATAATACATATTAAAATATAAAATACATACTAAAAATAAGTTAATTTATATTTTAATGCATATTATACACTGATGGTTAATTTTAATGGCTGATTTTGATATACACCTAGCATAACTCAAAATATATATTTATATTAATAGTAACGTATAAATAATTTTTACGTAACTGAAAATTTTTTTTAATCGTATCCAGAGAGATGAACAGTAACTAAAAATTTAAATGAGTAAATAATAATAATAATAATAATAATAATAATAATAATAAAAACACTAATAAAAAAAATATAAAATAATCTCATTCACACCGACCTAATCATCCTATATTTCATGTTATCATAACACTATGTCCTATTAATCATTTTCTTAATTTATAATTGTTAAAAAAAATTGAGAGTTGATTTATTTGTAATGATAGCAATTTTCTTTGTTTGAAAATTAGGATAAATATTTTTTAAAAATTATCATCATCACTATTATTAGATTTTGTTTATGGAAAAATGTTTTATTTAATTAAATAAAATTAATTATATCTTATATATATATATTTTATTAATTGTTAAATGAATGAAAATGATCTATTATTAAAAAGAATTTAAAACAATAAAGATTTTTTTTAGCTTATTTATATCTTTTTTAAAAAAAAAGTTTAGAACAACTTTTAATAGGGTATACGGTATAGCATTACCCTATTGTTATTATTAAAGAATAAAAGGGAACGGCGGGTATCATTATGGAAAGGTTAAGAACATAATGAAAAATAATAAGCCTTGGAATTTGATTGATATTTAGATTTAGAGGTAAAGAATCATGGGTTTTCATCGTGGCTGGCTGTGGGGAGCGTCGAGTTCTACGCTTCTAGAAAATTTGATTGTCACGTGAGAGCCGCGTGGCTTAATAACTGGGGTCTGGGGCGCCGAATTTTTGAACTCTGGCCCACGCAATTTTCATTTTTGTTCATTTAATGCCCTTGCCCTCATCACACTTATTTTCGCATATTGACACGTGCTTTCATTACTTTTATCCATAACATTGTTAGGGCACACGAGGGTATTAATGTCTTTCAATACTTCAAGGGTGATACCGTAATATACCAAAAATAAGCATATATGAATTTTAAAAATAAATAATAACTTAAGTGTTATTAAAAGGATAATATTGATCAACAAGTATATTTTATTGACGTATTTAGATTTTTTTACATTAATTAATAAAAATATATTTATTAAGTAAGGATTAGCCTAAAAAAGTAAATGTTATTAGTCATTTAATATTACTCGTTTTTTTTAAATTCATATATATTTAACTTTATTATATTTTTTAACCAAAAATATATTAAGAGAGGGTTCAAATTCAAAATTTTTGTTGAAAAAGGGAACAAATGCTAGTTAAGATTCAACTTGCTAGCATATATTTAACTTTTATAATAAACATTTTTTATATACAGAATATACAAAACAAGTACTCCATATATGTAAATATGTAATATACACTCTAAATATAAATTATTAGAATTACGTCTATGCGTACAAACTACAACTTTTAATAAGTATACTTCGGAAAAAATTTTAAATAAATAAATAAAAATTATTATTTATCAAAATTCATTATTTTTTGGATATTTATAATTTTTTATTTTATTACTAATATCGGGCTGAATCGATATTGAGCCAAAATAATATCAGTTCAAGTCAGTATTATAGTAAAAAAAATTCAAATATTATGTACCAATACTGAAATGGATTTAAAAATTGATATTGGGACATTTCAGTATTCAAGTTTTTTTTACTCTAGTACCAACTTCAACCGTATTACTTTGGTCTAATATCAATTTAGGCCGATACTAATAACATAATGGAAAAGTGTAAATATCTCAAAAATACAGATTTTGTAAATAATGATTTTTATTCATTTATTTAAATTTTTTTCCTATAACTTCCCAGCTTAACCTTATACAAACTTACTTGCATTTGAAATATAGTAAAAATATGAAATTTAATAAAGGGGTTCTCCTTTTTGTGTACAAAAGTTAATAGAATATGATTATCCATCTCAGCCTTAATTATTCTTCTTTATATTTTTCCCTTGTGGATTGGTTACTGCCCTGGCGTCCTCTACTTTTATTTGTCATTCCTGCTTTTGTTATTATGGGTTTTTAACACTTTATCCCTCTCTCAACTCTTAAGTCTTCAAAGTTTTAATTTTTTATCCTTTTAATGAAATTTCATTTTAAACCATCATAGGCCTTGTTCACTACAAGTAATAATGGTGAATGGTCTCTCTCTTTCTTTTTCCTTTTTTTTCTTTTCTTAATTTAAAATTTCAGGGTACGAAGATATTTGATGAATTCATAAAGTACCCCATTTAAAAATTGTAGGGTGTCTGCTGTTAAATTTGCACTAGTCTAAGTTAAAGGGTTAAAGTTCTTGCATAATATTGAGTTGTTGTAATAGAAAAAATAGAGTTAATAAAAAAAAGGTTTTATGTAATGTTAAAATTAATATTAGTAAAAAAAAATGAAACTTTAAGATAGCTATGAACTAAAGTCATAAGTAATTACATGTGAAATGAAGAACATTTAAAATAGATTTAGGAGATAGGAATGGGCTAAGGTGGAAGAGAAGAGAACAGAAGGGATACGTTGCAATAAGAAACAGAGCCGCGTGTTTAAGCCTCTCTCATCAACTCTTTTCTTCCATCTACGTGTATTTAATTTACTTAGTTTTCAATCCACTAGAGTGTACTTTAATTGAGAAATAAATAAAAATAAAATGTTAAGACATGTTTTAAAAAACACTTGAGTTGAGACACATAAATACTATATTTTTTTTAAAAATAACCTCAATCATGGTCCAAATTCTTAAAAAGAAGTCAAAATTAGATAAAAAAAGATTAAGTAGTGATAATTCAGACTAAATTATTGTTTAAATAGTAATTAGCAAAAGTGAAATTAATTAATAAAGATGTGAAGATTTGAAGAGAAGAAAGGGGGAGGGGAGTGTCTCCAATAAAATGAGGCAGTGTCTTCCTCTCAAACAAACAAAACCCCTTTTCGGCTCTCTCTATCGCTTCTAGCTGTACACACACATATTCCAAACCCCTTCTCTCTCTTCTTCTTCTTCTTCTTCTTCTTCTTCTTCCACCACCACTACTACTTCTTATTTATATTCTACACACTATTAATCTTTTATCTCTAAACAAGAACTTAAAAAGATAAACAAACATGGGATTGGGAGGAGGGTTGGTCATGTTCTTTTTGTGCCTGCTATTTTTGGTTGAGCCTTCTGCTTCGTCAAGAACCTTATTGCCCATCATACCCTTCGATGAAGGCTACGCACCCTTGTTTGGGGACAACAACTTGCTCATTCACAGGGATGGCAAAACCGTCCATCTTTCACTCGATGAGAGAACAGGTCCTTCTTTCTTCTTCTTTCCTTTCATTCTTGTTTTCAACGGCTCAAACAAAGTCCTCACCTTTTCTGTTTTTGCAGGCTCTGGGTTCGTGTCTCATGATCTTTACCTCCATGGATACTTCAGTGCTTCCATTAAGCTACCTGCTGACTACACCGCTGGGGTTGTCGTTGCCTTTTATGTGAGTCATCGCTGCCGCTAACTCCCCGTGAATTCAAGATTCTATATTTCTATTTCCATTTTTCAAAAAAAAAAGTTTTTTTTTCTCTTCTGTTAATTTTACTCGTATTATCCTATTTTAGAAACTTAATCACCATCATCGGTAAAGAGAGGTTTTTCTCTTCTTTTTTCTGTTTTCTTTCTCATAGCAGCTTCTTTTCCCCTCTTTGGTTCATTTCCTAATATGTAAACCCATGAACACGATCCAAACAGCTCTCAGGATTTCACTCATGGGATCCCTCAAGCGTGTTTGCAAGTATCTTGTTCAATGATGTAATGTATAGTAGTACATCAACATAGCTTTCAAGTTTCAGCTTCATTTTCTTCAACCTCAACGTCATCACTAGATACTATTAAAGATTTAGACTTTTTCAAACCAAGTTCTATTTTTATTTATTTTTACTTGTGTGGAGTTGAATTGTTTGTTTGAATTTTGAACGAATGATGTCAGTGTTTCTGCCTATATATTTTAACTTATCTGAAAGAAAAGGGAAAAAAGGTTGTGATTTATTTCATACTATTATCTGTGTGTAGATGTCAAATGGTGACATGTTCCAGAACAATCATGATGAAATAGACTTTGAGTTCTTGGGGAACATAAGAGGCAAAGACTGGAGGATTCAGACCAATGTTTATGGCAATGGAAGTACAAGGATTGGCAGAGAGGAAAGATATGGGCTCTGGTTTGATCCTGCTGAGGATTTCCATCAGTACAGTATTCTCTGGACTGATTCTCAGATCATGTAAGCATATCTATATATCTGATTCTCAACATACCATATTTGGTTCTTTCTGATATTTTATACACTGCACAAACAACATTTTTTTTTGTTATAGTAGTTTGTTTTGTTTTCATCATTCTTACTGGATTTACTTACTCTGTTGTCTTCTTGTTTTCAAGTAGTGTTTTGATGGTTTTGGTTGTTGGATTGACCAGGTTTTGTTCAAACATGTCTTTTTTTTTTTTGGACTTGTTTACCAAATCCCCTGTTTTGTTTAACCAAAATATGGTTTAATTAAGCAAATATCATTGTAATTTTATTCGAATATTACTTAAATTACTAGTTTCTTTGGGAGATATAAGAGGGATCATAATGGGTTTTGTGCTTTTTCAAGGATGCTAATTCTGTCATGCTTTCTAGTTTTGGCTAATATTTAGTTGTTCTCATGATTCTGTGTTCCTATTCTTTGTGCAGATTTTATGTAGATAATGTTCCTATTAGGGAAATCAAGAGGACAGAATCTATGGGAGGTGACTTCCCTTCGAAGCCAATGACTTTGTACGCGACAATATGGGACGCTTCTGATTGGGCTACCAATGGAGGTAAATACAGAGTGAACTACAAGTATGCACCCTATGTTGCCGAGTTCTCTGATCTTGTCTTGCACGGTTGTGCGGTCGATCCTATTGAGCATGAAGCCAAGTGTGAGAGTGCTCAAACTTCCAAAGCAGTTCCTACCGGTGTCACACCAGCACAAAGAATCAAGATGGAGAACTTCAGGAAGAAGCACATGACATACTCTTACTGTTACGACAAAGTCAGATACCGAGTCCCTCCAACGGAGTGCGTCATTAATCCCCAAGAAGCTGAGAGGCTAAGAAAATTCGACCCTGTGACATTCGGCGGTGGCCGGCGCCACCACGGAAAGCGACATTATCGCAGCAGAGGGAGCCAGGCAGAAGAAGCTGCTGCATTTTGAGAGAGGATTCCACTTGAAGATAATATTTTCATTGATTCAGTTTGATTACCTGGGTTGAATTAATTTTTTTTTCTTTTTGGTGTATAGAGAGAAAGAGAGGCATAGAATTCCAAATATGATAGTTTTGATATGGTTCTTGTTGGTGGGGTATGTGTATAGTTTCATACCTTTAGGTTCCCAGGTATTGTCATTCATGTCTCTTATGCTTTACAAATTGATATATCTGTTGATTTCTCTGTATTTAGACCATAATTGAGGGGTTTCAATAAATTATTTATTTAATCAGTGTTAGGTATGATTATGAATCTTTTCTTCCAACACTGCGAATCAAATATATTATGACCCGGAAATTGTAGCATTATTTTTTGGTCCATGATGATAGAGTGTTATAGTATATATGGGGTCATATTTGTCAGTTTGTAATTGGAATCCAAAGTCAAGGAAGGGTGAATGTGACAAATGAATACAGCAGAGGTGTTGAGACTGGTCAGTTTAATGGGGACATCTTCTACTTATAATGTGACCAAAGTTTTCTGTCTTGCCTTTGTTCTTTCTCATGTTTTTTTCTTCCAGCGAGTGGATTGGGTTGCAAATTTCAACATAGTGGTTGAGTTCTTTGTGTTATTAATGTTCAAATTGAGCTGCTTGTGTAGAAATTTCAAGAGCATATCCAATACAACTGTAATTTCAATCTTTAAAATACGTTGCAACTTGCACTCCTTCCATGGACACAGGTAAATTATGTGAACACTTTTAAGCATGCCTTTGCCTAAGTTGCCAACTAAGCTTGTGATAGAAAAAGCAATGGATCTCAGTTAATTTCCCTACCTAACATTATGTTGAAAATATCTTTCCATCAACAAACTATTTGTTAAAACATGTCATCTCATATTTGAGTTAGATGATAATTGTGGCACAAGTAACCAACCAATACACACTACTTCTACAATCCTCATTGGTTTGTACTTTGTATAAATACATCTCAAAGTTTCTTGAAAACCAATTATTACTCCACTACTCTAATTGAATGTTTCTTAATTGATTTTTTTAAGCTTAGTTTGAAAATTGGTCACGTATAAAAAAGGTCAAATAATCATAACCCAAGTTTTTCAATTTATCATCAATACGTTCACATTACTTTCGTAAAAAAAGAAAATAAAAAGAGAACACACCGAAATTTCTTTACGCTCTTCATTATTAACAAAGAAAAATAGGAGACTAGAAGCTTGAATAAATAGTACACAGGTTGCATCTTGCATGCTGATTAAGGAAAAAGACAGTTAGCACAATAATTAATCTCAATTTGACTTTATTGGCATTATGAATGAACCTGAGAAATAATAAAATCCCGTTATTATCGTTCGAAAACGAAATTTCCATGTTAAAGTGGTTCCTTCAGAGGGACTAAAAGCTAAAACCATGTCCATCCATAAAGATGATGTGATTGGAGACAAAACAGTTTGCTTTCAACAAATTACTTTCCTGAAATTGAGGCCATAACATAACATGCTTTTTTGTTCATGCTATTCTCTTCTCATTAAACATTTTATGCATACACATTATTACATTAACACCCCCTTGTGCAAACAAAATTACTATAATAACTCTAGTAACTTGAGGGAAAAATTGGGGGGAAAGGAAGCATTTGATTTCAGCTTTTTGTTGTTTAGACACATTATTTAAGAAAAAGATAAATAATTTTGTACTGTATCATAATTAATAATAGGGGGAATCTAAACACAAGCAGAAAACGACATTGTGAAAGTCTGAATGGAGACCGACCAATTTGGGTGCATGTTTTTGTAACGGGCGAATCTAATGTTTTATATTCTTGTTCTTGGCTTCACCTTTAACAACAAACATAAACCCTGACACAACTCTAAACATGTCTTTAATTTTTCTATTTATTCATTAAACTATTTTTTTCCTCTTACGTTGCCATAATAGATGGATTAAAAATATTGTTATTTCTGTTCTGCCTGTGATTAGCAGTTTAGCACCATTAATGTCGATCCAGATAGACGTTAGTTTTGTTACACTTTTTTTAATTAAAAATATAAAATTATAAATAACTGAGGACTTATAAAAGGAATTGAGCTTGTGATACGCACAAGTAGGTTAAAATTTTGCAGAATATTAAATTGTTAAGTCAAGAGTTAAGAGCTAGACAGCTGACACTTTTGATTTAATTTTGCAGTTACGTAATAATAGAATTAAAAACTAAAAAGAATGGGATAGATAGAATAATAGAATCATAAAGCATTTGTGTTGGGTGCCAACCAGGTTTGAAGTGGAAGGAGGAGGAGGAAGCAATAGTCAAACCAAGAAAAAGAGTCCAAACAATTATAAAATTAAATCTAATAAATTTTGCTGGTGAATGTTCAAACTTCAAACATCAAATATAAGCCTTTGATTCTAAATGATTTGAGGTATTCACAAGGATCAATTTCACTCGAACCTGAGGTTTTTGCTATTTAATTAATCAAATCCTAAGTTATGGTCGACACAGAATAATAAACTGTTCAGACACCAAAAAAAAAAAAAGAATAATAAATTGAATCATATTACACGATTTTCCCTTTCATGTATGTGGTCCTCAAACCATTTCACAAATGGTACAATGCATTCAGCATTAATGAAACACTTTTATGAACCTCCAACCTCCTTTTTCTCAATGAGTTTGATAAAGTTCCGAACGATTTGCTTTCCTTCAGTTGTTATAATGCTCTCTGGATGAAACTGCACCCCCTGCAATTTTCAAGAACTCAAACTTTACCACAGAATTGCTGGCTAAGTAAAGCATGAACAATCAAATTAACCCATTCCATGCCAGAGAGGAAATTCTTGATTTGTACATTCACCTCTTCAAACATCAAATTCTTGATTTTGAGTTTATTTTAACTCATGCTATGTACCTTTATCGTGTATATACTCAAATAATGAAAATATTAATGAAGTACATATTAGAAAGAATTGAAAAAGTGATGATAACACAGAAGATCTCTATTAAGTCCAAATTCAGGTCCATAAAAGAAGATATGTCAAAATATTTCAGAAAGCTGTGAGATGAACTCCATATCAAAATTGAATCATATTACACGATTTTCATGAATCTCAGAGAAGCGTGACAAATCTTTTATTGATTTGATCAAAAGAAATTCCCACAGAAGGAAAGGAATAGGAATGTTACCTGTAGATGCTTATACTTCTTGTGGCGAGCTGCCATTATAAGACCATCCTCAGTCCAGGCTGTCACCTCAAGCTCTTCATGAGGAAAACTCTCCTTTTCGATCACAAGGCTGTGATATCTACCGGCTAAGAAAGGACTGAAAATTATTACAGCACGGTGAGGCCAAATAATGACACCACTCAGAAGGCTTTAAGAGTGAAAAGAATGCAGTGGCTGAACTGATGGCAAATTATACTAATGCTAGTGAAAACAGAAAAAATCAAAATAATCAAAATACAACAAATGAAATTTGTAAATAAAATCAGTGATTCCCTACTTTGATAATCCAGCAAATAATCCATCTTCTCCTTTCTCATCATAATATACCAATGAACTTTTTCCATGCATGACACCAAGGGGAGAGCGAACAATTTTCCCTGCACAGGTTGAAGGCACAATGTCTTACCTATTGAAATTGTCCAGCAAAACGGAAGAAATAAACATGATGAAACTTAAAATACAGGGGATGCTTGCCGCTGAAACTAAAAGCCATGTTTGCGCCCAAAAAAAAAAAAATGAATACACAAATTTTTCAAAGAGATCTTGCTCTCAGTTATATGCACCGAATATATCAGTGGCGGCTAAAGGATTGAAGAAATCTTAGAAGACTCACCTCCAAAAGCTTCTCCAATGCATTGCAAACCCATGCATACACCAAACAAAGGAACAGTTGGCCCAAGTTCCAATACAGTTTGCAAAGATATTCCAGAATCTTGAGGTGCGCCTGTAAGGTTGAACATTGTGTATTATATGTCTTATGTGTGTATTCTATTAATTCATTTTCTTCATCTAATATATAAACATCAAGCTATTGGTATAAATTTATAGAAAGGAAAATAAATGAAAATTCAAGAAAAGCCTTACCTGGGCCTGGTGATATTAGCACTCCTCTAGGTTTTTTCCTGTTGATAAAAAGAATAGAATTTTAAGAAACCATAGCTTGAATTGGGAAACTTAAGAATATGAATATCTATACTCCCACAACTTGCATCATCAATATGAATATTTTATAATTGTATAGGCATTAAATTTTTTTTTTTTAAAAAAAAAGACCTTTTCAACTCTTCCACAGTCAACTCATCATTCCGGTACACCTCAAATTGGAATCCCAACTCCCCCATATACTGCAAATATCATAAACACAATGTTAGAATACCGTTTTTCCACAACCAGTAAAAGTTAAAAGAAGTACAAGTGTAACAGCACATTCTGCATGAGGCTTTCAACCGAATTCCAAATCAAATGAAATCGGAGAGGAGTTTCAAAATTCAATTTTTTATGAAGCAAAAGATTAAGATGGCAAAAGGAATTCAACCTGCAGCATGTTTTCAAAATATATGCAGCCAAGTGGAGTTAAGTGGATGGAGTAGATTGGTAAAAAGAACACCCCATTGCTTAGAGGGTTCTCAGACTAATAATGATTTACTAGGCAACCAAACCAGTCCTTAGAATCAAATTCTCATACCCATCAATTTGTAGTGTTTGAAATAGATGAGCAGAACACTTCATTCTTTTGTCTTTACAGTAAATCATTCACAATTTTAACCTTCAACATCCTAACCCATGTAGTGGGCAATAAAAGTTAGAAACACAGAATTGAGATCCAATTTGTAACTACAATCCACCCCCACTCCATTGCATTTACTCTACATTAGTTCAGAAATGATCCATATGAATCCTACATCGAGCTATTTGCCATTGGTGGTTACCACCTCAATTCAAGAGGACCAAGAACATGGATATAACAGAGAGGACAGATATGATGCAACATGAACACAATGATACAAGAAATTTTTAAGATTAATGGACAAAACACAGCTGTGATACAACATGGAATTGTAGTATAAAATCAACACATAAACATAAATTTCAAACTAAACCGTGGAAGTGGTCTTAGTCCCTCTAGTTCCAAAATATACATCACTTTGAAATTTTGCACCATGCAAAACTCAATGTATTTAGAGTTTTAGACATAATTGTATCCAAATACATTAAAAATTCTAAATAAATTCCATTAACTGATCATCTAAAAACAAAAAAGTCTTCTAATCAATTCAATTCTTATAGTTTCAACGAAGAAATTCAATTTCTTTTTCCCAAATGAAATTTGCTATGCGGTTATACCACACAATCAATGGCAATGAGCCAATGACCTAATATCATGACCTCAAACCAATCAGTTGAAATAATAATAATAAAAGAAACCATTGTATCATACATCAAGAAGGCACTACAAAAGTGTCAAAATAAAGAACCTGGCAAAGGTTATAGGTAAAGCTGTCATAGTTGTCAATAACAACAATCGGATTGGCTGAGTTCTTAGCAGAAATGGGTGAGCTCGAATTCGCTTCCAATGCACCCCCAGTGGCTTTCGGAACCACCCCATTATCCCTTTTCGCCGAAACACCTAAACCTGCAATAAAAACCAAAACTTTTTATCGTAAAAAAAAAAAAAAAAAGAGAAAATAAAATCAGGATCGAGATTTGCAGGTGGGTAGATAGAAAAAGAGAGAAGGGAAGAGGAAAGTGAAGTACTGAGTGATGAAGAGGGTTGATTCCGGAGAATGAGGGGTAAGTGGGGGGATTGGGTTGGTTTGTAAGAGAGAGAAGGGTTTTGGTGAAGAAATAAAGTGTGAGAGAGGGAGAGTGAGATAGTAGGCGGAGCCATGATCTTCCAAGGATTACCACTGTCTCCCTTAAGTTAAGCGCTCTCCTTCTTTTGTTTATACTCTCACTAATAATATGGATTATCCATTATCAATCATAAAGCCTAAAAAGTAAAAAACTAATAGCTCCTTTGCACCAATTTCTTTAAAAATGCATTTTTTTAAGTTTTGTATGTTATAGAAAATTTTCTATTTATGGTATAGAAATTTTATTTTTAAAAATTATACTCATTTTAAGTAAAAAAACATGTCAAAATATTTAAAAATAATTTATGAATTATGTTAGTTGTTCACTGAAATCAGTTATTGATATATAATACATATTAAAATATAAAATACATACGTAATTTAGCTTATTTATAGTGTATATTTTACATTTTAATATATATTATATATTAATGACTGATTTTAGTATACGAATATATTTTTATATTTCTTAAAAATTTCAATAGGAAAATAACATTCAAACAAACCACAAATCAATATACTATTAGAAAGTTTTTAGTATATCACTTTAGCAGTATATTCGATATACCTGTAATCTGTAATCGTTTGATTTTGATTAAAAAAATTTAAAATATAAATATAAATCAAAATCAACGGTTATAAATTACAAGTATATACCGTTACCGAAAAATTTTCCTGCACTATTATACTTATTACTTCGGTTGAAAATTTATAAACACGTTTTAAACCTTTTTCTATGTTCAGACACCAAAAACATTTTTTTTAATATATATATATATATGTTTAACACCAAAAACACTTTTTTTTTTTTTTTTTGGTGTGGATGGGTTTGATGTTAATCAACTTTGCGTGATTGGTGCAAATGCACAATGTACCAATGATGAATATGGAATGTTGCCTTATTTGATGCCACAACCCACATTGCAAATGTACAATGTACCAATGATGAATATGGAATGTTGCCTCATTTGATGCCACAACCCACATTGACTTTCTTTCCCTTCCTTAGTTCCTTACTTCCTTACATAATAAATTTTTTAATTTTTTTTTAAGAAAAATTGCATCAAAGGTCTTAAAGGTTCTTACGACATATATTATGCGAATTAACTCAACTTCAAAAATCAATTTATAAAGTATAAAAAATATTTTATATTTATAAATTTTTATGTGGAATAAATAATACATCTCTTCACATCTAAAAATAATCATCTAAAATATAAATATAAATATATAAATAATCTAATAATATTGAATTGGATAAACTTTGATATCATTTTAAAATTGAGACTAGATGAATCTAATTTAATTTAAAAAATTATCTCAAATGAGAAAAATCTCAGACTTATAAACTCTAAAAAGATAATTTGATAGATATGAAACTTATAACTAAGTAATAAATCTATCTTGCTTTAATGGTTCATTTATTTATTTATTTATTACTTTAATGGCTTCATTTATATTAAGTAAAGTTATTAAATTCACGTATGAATATGGATTAGTTTTGAGGTGAATTAGCTTTTGAGATATTCCTATTAAACTGTTCCGCACGTATCATTTCAGATTTTATTACTCTCTTCTCTTGCTAAATCTTAGCAAGTTATTAGGTATTAATATCATATTCTCTTATTAAATTGTTAACTCTCTTGCAATCTTCTAAGTATTGATTTAGTATAGGTTTCTCATTTTTTTATCATTAGTTTTTCAAAAAATCTAATAGTTGGGCTGACAAGATAGATATACCTAACCCAATTGTGGTCTCCCTATTGGGTTTTCTGTAGATAAGCTTCTCCCTATTCAAGTTTTTTTTTTGGGCTTCCCTATTCAAGTGCTTGAGCAGTATTATTTGTGCATTTCGTCTATCGTGTGATATTGTTGCTTATTTTATTTGGGCCTGAACCTAAGACCCCATAGAGTTTTTTTTATTTAATAACAAAAACTAACATCCCCCCTTTCAATGAAAAAAATAACTAACATTGATTGGAAAAAAATATTGAATTAAAAAAAAATTGATTGGCAGTTTGGCACATGTGTTTAATTTTGTTTAATGTGTAGTTGGAGTTCAATGTTCATTTGAAAATAGTTGTTACTTGTTACTTTGTTAGATTTTAAACGTATGAGTTCAGGTTGAAAAAGTCTTAATATTATAAAAAGTAAAAGTGTAATTTACAAAAATCTCTTTACAATTTGATTTTATCTTATTTAATTGTTTTGTTTGATTCATAATATCTGTTATTTTATCAATATAATTTTTTTAAAAAATATATATGTCATTCTCATGTTTGATCTAACATTAATGAATAAATATTTTTCTACTTAACTCCTAAGACTATATTTGTTCTTACCTCAACTAGTGGTAGAGACGAAGAGGATGAAGGTTTAGTAATAGTTTTTTTTTTCTTCTTCTTAGTAATAGGTTTGTTTAGGCATAGTATGTTTTATATCGTTTCATTTGTTTGGTAGACTAAAATTAAAAATTAAAAATTAAAAATTGTATTTAGAAAACATTAATTGAATATTTAAACTTACTAAATTAAAAAATTAAAAATTAAAAAAATTAAAAATTGGTAGTACTTATAAAAAATTAAAAATTCATTGTACATAATTTAGGAAACATTTCATATAATTGAATGTATTTAGATGTAAACATAATTATTTAGGAAAAAATTGGTTATAAATTTATAATGGTTGTCTATTGTAATTACAGCTATCCACTTTCAAATTTGAGTAAATCACACTTTTTCTCTTGAGCTACGAGTTTATTAAATAATTCTTTCATTTAGCTTCAAAACAGATTGTTTAGTCCAAGATACTTTATTAATTGAATATTTAAACTCACTAAATTACCTACGATAAATACTTAAAGAGTACCTTTACTAACTAGAGCTGACATTTATTGAAAGTGTTTTGTTACGATTTAATTATTATTATATTATTATGACATTATTAAAACAAAATTGTCTCAACTTTATAATTCGTAGATGAGACCAATTTCCTAAAGTATATTGAAATTATGGAAGAATTCTAGAATGAAAAATTGAAAAAAAAAGGGTGTGACCTTTGCTTAAGGAACAAAATATGTTATTCAAAGTTACCAAACACATGAAGGGTCAATCCATGACGAAAGAGAGAGAGACAAAATTGAAATCACATATATAAATAAATAAATATATTTGAGGAAGAAAAATACAAAGGAAAGAAAAGTATATAAGGAATATGTGTTTGAATGCAACAGAGGAGTGAGGACTGAGGAGATTGTAAAATGGATTGAAAGAAAGAAACTAGTAAGTAGTAACACACAAAATCTGTGTTTCCGGTGTTGCCCCCTCTACACTCTCAAATGACGAAAATCCCCACGTTTTTTCTTCCAGAATATTCTCTCCAAAATCCAAATTCAGCAACCCCCCTACCACAGTCCCAGATTCACAACGCCAACAAGCAAAAATCAGAAATTAGAAAATAGAAAATAGAAAATAGAAAATAGAAATAGAAAGAGAGAGAGAGAGAGAGAGAGAGAGAGAGAAAGTTAAGTTGTGTTGTTGTTTTGAGTTGTGAGTTGTGAATGTGTGTGTGAGGCACCATTTAGGACCATACATACACATACATATACATATACATACATAGCAACATACACATGCGTGATGAATAAGCCATTCCATCATTCCCCTTAATTCCAAAATTCTACATTTAACCCTAGATCTTCATCTTCAAGCTCCTTCCTTTGCGTCACTCTAACTCCAACAAACTCCCCTCCCCTCACTCTCAATCCCCCTTCTCAATTCCCTCCATTGCTAGATCTCTCTAATTTAACATTCTTTCTTCCCTCATCCATCTTCTAGATTTCTATGTTCACCTGAATCATTCTTGGGGCGCTCTTGTTCCTCACCAAGTTTTCTGCTTTTCGCTTTCTTTGTTCCGAATTCTGCATTTTATTTAGTGGGGTCCTCTTCAATTGCGCTTTTTTAATTATTTTCTGCGATAAAAACTGCTTGTTTATTTTATTTATTATTTTTTTGCCTAGATCTAGTTTGTGTTAGGGTTATGCTCTATATTTGGTTGTAGTGTATTGTTGATATTGAGTTCTCATGGCAATGCCATCGGGAAATGTGGTAGCACAGGACAAAATGCAGTTTCCTAGTGGTGGTGGTGGTGGTGGTGCGGGTGCTGGCAGTGGCGGTGCTGGTGGTGAGATCCACTACCGCCAGCAGTGGTTTGTTGATGAGAGGGATAGCCTTATTGGCTGGCTGCGAAGCGAATTCGCAGCCGCCAATGCGATCATAGACTCTCTTTGTCACCATTTACGTATAGTTGGTGAGCCTGGAGAGTATGATATGGTCGTTGGCGCCATTCAGCAAAGGAGGTGTAATTGGAATCAGGTGCTGCTTATGCAGCAATACTTTTCAGTTGCTGAAGTGGTTTATGCGCTGCAGCAAGTGGCGTGGAGGAAGCAGCAGAGGTATGTGGAGCCTGTTAAAGTGGGTGCAAAGGATGTTAGGAAATCTGGGCCGGGGTATAGGCAAGGGCAGCGGTTTGAGGCTGCAAAGGAAGGTTTTAATGCTAGTGTAGTAGAGTCTTATAGTCATGATGCAAATACCGCAGTTACTGGTGCCCCTGAGAAGGGGACTCCATTAACTGAAAAGGGTGAAGAACTTAAATCTGCTGGCAAGGTTGGGAAGATAGATGATAAGAGTTTAGTATCCACTGAGGAGAAGAAAGGTAAATTACCCGGATCAATCTGTCATTGTGTATTATGTATGATAAACCATGATGAATTTGATCTTTTAGTGAAGTAGCTATTGCAGCCTATTGTATTCATGATAATCCAACAATAGCAACATTGCTAAATTGGGAGGTCTCTTGTTTGAAACATGTAATGATAAAGAAATTGGTGAATTCTGCTAAACTAATTAACTTGACGCTGCATAACATTGAATACTTGATTGCACTATTGTGATTACAAATAAGCCGTTTTATTAACTTTTGCTTCTTTCAATGCATGTGCTTGACCCTTAAGATAGTCTCATACAATTATTGATATATACGTAATAGATCTGTCAGCTCTGTTTTGGGCTATTGTTTATTTAGTTTGTTGGTGGAAGTAATCAGATCAATTGTGCATGTGTTAACAGTCATTTTGGGTATATGGGAAGTGAGGGACATATTGATAATAGACATTACTAAGAGGCTAGGTATTAGTGGGATGTAGCTTTTTATATTGAATATTGAAATGCAAATTAATGGAAGGCTCATTCGTCTCTGTCTAAAATTTCAGTGGTAGGTATTGAATGTTAACATTGAAGGTGTCTATTCCTATTGGTTGTTCCTTGTGGTACTTTGCCCCCATTTCTTAATCAATGATAATGTAATGGATGAAAAGTTAAAAATGGAATTGTGTTTATGTTTGATCCTCTCTCTCTCTCTTATATTTTGGGGTACAAATCGTTTAATGTTTAAATAGTTTTTGTGCTGTCTATTAACATTTTGCTCTCTTGATTGCTTTAGCAGATGCTATATCAAAGAATCAGACTGAGGGCAACTTAAAGGGTTCAGGGAGTTCACAAGGATCTCTCCCCAACTCAGATTCCGAAGCTGTGGTTGTAAATGATGGACTTACATCAAATTCTAAAGGTTTCCTTTTTGTTGATTGTGATTTAAGTGTGAGTCTGTGTGTGTGCGTGCATGCTAGTATCGGGGGTTGCTAACCCAAACCCTAACCTTATATATAAATGTAGGAGAGTTTTAGCTTAAACCCAATACTTATATGAAGGAACTTCTAACTTTCACATTCGCATTCATATGAATGTTACCAAGCTTCACATTCCATTAACTACTACATCAAACTTTTATCTCACCTAATCATCTTACACTTCTGGTTTTCCTCACATGCTTCTCTGTAGCTTCTATCATCAGTTAAGTAGAAAAATTTATCTTTGCAAATTTTATACCCTTGTTACTTATCTGTAGCTTCTACTATCACTTAACAGGTGAAGAATGCATCTTTTATCCAAAATAAAATGTGGATTTACTTGTGTAGGAAAGCAATCCCTTAAAATTAAAGGGAGGGCAGCATGAAATTATGCTAAATTTGCGCATAAATTTGAGGAACTGGGAAAATAAAGCTCAGACTTTGTTCCCTTTTGTCTCTATCAATTGCATCCAATTTATCTATAAATTTGTAAGCAAAATAAAAATAAGTGTTCGCACTTGATTCCCTGCTTGCATAAGAACAGACAAGAATATTGTCACATCACTCACATTTATAGGACCAGAGTCACCTTATGAACATAGTTCGCTGTGAAAGTTTTGTTTAATGTTTAGATTCCATTTAATTTTAAATTAATTGTCCATTATGTTTTCAGGGAATGAGTCACTTTCTATCCAAAATCAAAATCAGAGTCAAAGTCTTTCAACACTAGCAAAAACTTTTGTTGGCAATGAAATGTTTGATGGGAAGATGGTAGGGTCCTTTAATTTTTTTTCCACTTATTTGGATTTGTATACGTAAAAAATTACTTTTGGATGTGTACATGCCTTCTCATAATACCCTACTATTTTTTATCTTTTATATTCTATTTCTAAGGCCTGCCATTTTGATTTTTCATTTGTAGGTTAATGTGGCTGATGGACTAAAGTTGTATGAGGAGTTATTTGATGGCACTGAAGTTTCAAAGCTTGTTTCACTGGTCAATGATCTAAGGATTTCAGGAAAAAGAGGACAATTTCAAGGTAATTGAACTAAGTGTGCTCTAGAGGATTCTTCACTACCTTTTATTTTTCCATGATTGATAACAAAATGTTTGTCATTGCATACAAAACATGGCATGCTCAAAACCCCATTTTCTTCAAGTTAGTCTTCTTACGAGGCAATTGACTTGTATACCAGTTTCCTATATCTATTTCATCTTAGTAGTTGAATATTCATGAGCAATGAAGTGAAAATAGCACCTGTCACTTTTTATTGGTACCTAACAACTGTAGAGTAGTATATGAGTACTTACTGTAATATAAAATTTCCAACTCTTTTAATATTCATCTATGTGCCTAAGAACATAGCCATTGTTCTTAATTCTTCAATTTTCTTTCCTGATGGTTTCCATAATTATCACTATGTTTGTAACGGTATAAAACTAAAAATATATTGAAGAGCCATGATGCATTAGAAAACATTTGAATTGGGAAATAAAATTCACTAAGGACAAATCATATTAAGAGAGAGAGGTAGAAAAAGGAAGACAACATTATGGGTGGGTTTTATTTTGATATTTGCATGTTTGGTGTTCAATCTGATAACTGAGAGCTTTTGATACACTATTTTGCAGATTAATTAAGGAAACTTTTTTTATTACTTTTTTTTTGGGTTTTGAATATTGCTAAATATTTTTTGTAAGCAGGGAGTCAGACATTTGTGGTTTCGAGGAGGCCCATGAAAGGGCATGGAAGGGAGATGATTCAGTTGGGTGTTCCTGTTGTCGATGCACCTCTAGAAGGAGAGAATATGTCAGGAGCCTCAAGAGGCATGTTATAATGATTTTCTTTTGATACCAATCATTCTTATAGTTTACTCATCGTTCTTATTTCCAATCATGATATTTTTCTTTTACCTCACTCGTAAATCGTTCCACAAATTGAATCTGGCAGAAAAGAATGTAGAACCTATCCCTTCTTTGTTTCAAGAAATTATTGAGCGGATGGTTGCCTCACAAGTCATGACTGTGAAGCCTGATGCTTGCATTGTTGATTTCTTTAATGAGGTTGGTTCATGGACTGTTCCATTTTCTATTTGTCTGGGTTTTATATTGGTGTCAGGTTTGCTAAGACTTCTTGGTAATGCCACTGTTTATAGGGTGATCATTCACAGCCCTACAATTGGCCACATTGGTTTGGAAGGCCTGTTCATGTTCTCTTCCTGACAGAATGTGAAATGACTTTTGGGAGAGTGATCACCACGGATCATCCTGGGGATTATAGGGGCACACTCAAGCTTTCTCTTGCCCCCGGGTAATATTTGTTATCCTTGTCTGTTTATATGATAATGCCTCTGATATCTATATTTTAATGTCATAGTTTTTGTGAAGATTCATTTTTAGCCTTTAGAAGCCAATCTAAGGTTGTGATATTTCAAATGAGAGTTGCCTATACTATAAACATTATCTTCTTCTTCTTTTGTGTGTGTGTGTGATTGCTTGATACAATTAGAAGCCTGCCAACTGTTATATTACAAGGAGTCCTCCTCTTTACTGTATAAGCTTTCTGTATAACCTTTGTGATTCAGTTCCGTGGAAGTTAATGGTTTGTCTGTTAAATTGTTACAGATGATTAGGGCTTGCTGACCTGATTTTGATTGTTATTTAGTATGAGATTTGGCTCTTGCAGTATAATTGTGTGCAGATTTACTATATGAGAGTCAGATGAGAGGACATCACATATGCGTCTTGTTTCAATGTTTACTTACTCCAAATTTTGTTGAAACTTATGATTTGATACTTGTTTGCCATAGGTCATTTCTGGCTATGCAAGGGAAATGCACTGATTTCGCCAAACATGCTATTCCTTCTTTCCGTAAACAACGCATCCTTGTTACTTTCATCAAGTCCCAACCAAGAAGGTCCCCCCCAACAGATTCTCAACGTCTTGCTTCACCAGCAGCATCTTCTCATTGGGGTCCCCCACCAAGCCGATCCCCTAACCACATGCGCCATCATGTAGGCCCCAAGCATTATCCTGCAGGACAGACAACTGGAGTTCTTCCAGCTCCACCCATCCGTCCACAAATTCCACCTCCAAATGGTATGCAACCGCTGTTTGTGGCTGCCCCAGTTGTACCCGCCATGCCATTTCCTGCACCAGTGCCAATTGCACCAGCTTCCGCAGGATGGACAGCGGCCCCTCCAAGGCATCCCCCTCCTCGTATCCCTGCACCTGGGACAGGAGTCTTCCTCCCTCCACCTGGGTCAGGTAATCCTCCTCCACAAGTACTAGGTGCTTTGACCGAAGTGAACCCAGGCACCGAAATGCCAGCCCCTCATGAAAAGGAAAATGGGAATTCTAATAATAACAACACAAGTTCTTCACCAAAAGGGAAAGTGCAGAGGCAAGAGTGCAATGGGCATGTGAATGGAACTGAAGAAGAAAAAGCTGTAGAGACAGAGCAAGATTGCAACGACAAAGCTGTGGAAAGCCAATGAAGCGAGGCGTATCTGCAGGCTATGTAGAGACAGAGAGAGAGAGTGTGTGAGAGAGAGAGAGAGAGAGACACGAAAAGCTTATCAAAGGTAAAAAAAAGGTAGGCTGCGAACTTAACTTGAGTTTGAAGCAAATGTAAAGCGCGGCAACAAAGTACTGCAAAGCAAGCAATGGAGAAGAAGGGAAGGAGGAAGAAGAACATTTTTTGTTCTCTTTTAACAAATCCTTTCTTTGCTCTATTCCTTCCTTTTTTTTGTTTCTTTGTTTACTTACTATATTATTAACTCTTACATTACAGTAAGGAAAACACCATTCTTAAATTTTATTTTTGACTTTTCCTATCTATATATTTTTTTTCAATGCATCTTCTTGCTATTTAATTTATTTGTTGATGTTATCTTCTATGGATGTAAATTGCATGTTTGGGATCCAAAAGCAGCCCCTAGCCATGGGATAAATTTCAGGTTGATTATGGAAACCTTGGTCTTGGAATCAAAGTAATTAGATGATAGAGGGAATGAGATGGGTGTAGAACCAACTCTATGAATGCATAAAAGAGAAAATATCAGACATTGCATATTACAACAATTGAAATGCTTATGACTACCCTATATAAAAACAAAAATTCACCAAGTCTGTTGTTAATGGGATGCTTTTTAAAATAAACTACAAGGTCTTTCTTTTGTTAAAATTAAAATAAGTTAAAAGGTAACTTAATAGCAATGTTATAGGATTAGTATAATTTAAATTAAAATTCCTGGTTTAGAGCTTTTCTTTCTCTTCTCTTAATAAATAAAAAAATATATATGACACTAATGTTTTAAATAAAGATTAGGCCAAAGAATGTTGTTCCCATAAAGCATGAAAGGGGAAAGCAAGAAGATCAGCATGGGGAAATGGATTATATTGAGAATTGAGAAACAGAAACCGAAAACAAATTAGGATTACGAATGTCTGAGGTTTGTTGTGGTTCGCAACACCCTCACCCTCACCCTCACCCTCGTCTCATTCTCCCCAACTTCCTCTCCCCTCAAGAATGCGAGGTTAGGTTAGATTCTTCTCTTTGTTCCCCTTTCACGCTTCTTCTGAGTTTTGATTGATTTTGTCAGGAGCTGCAATTCATTCACAAGAGCAGCAGCACTGTTGGTTATAGACCCAACGTGTTCTCTACCACTCTCTCCCATCTCATCGCCACCAACTCTTGTCACTTCCTCATTCCCTTCATTCCCATCCGAGGTTCTCTCTCTTCTCTCTTTCTTTATCATCATTCCAACTTCAATCTTATTTCTTGTTCTTCCCAGAAAGGTTGAAGGACAAGGTAGAGGAGTTTTTCAGCTGCGAATACGAGCTCTTCATTGAATTCACCGCTCTAATCAGCTGGAGCAGAGGTTCAAGCATTGGCTGGCATACTGATGATAACAGGCCCTACCTCAAACAGCGTCACTTTGCAGTTACTCTTCCATTTTCCACTTTCCACTTCTCCTTTCTTCTATTCTTTTCTATACTCCTATTGCTCACAACTCACAACTTTTGTTCATCAAAGGCGGTGTGCTATTTAAATAATTATGCCAAGGATTTCAATGGTGGACTCTTTCGCTTCCAGGATGGGGACCCAGTGTCAATCATGCCAAGGGCTGGAGTGAGTTTTTACTTCTTCATTCTGATTTAAATCATCATGCCAAGGATTTAAATATTTAATTTGCTTTACTCTTTTTAACAGGATGTTGTCATGTATACTGCTGACCAGCGTAACATTCATTCTGTTGATGAGGTATATTCAATTCCACTCTTTTCATTTCTTACTTACTTGCCTCTCCACATAATCAACTGTTTTATTCACAGATAACTGATGGAGAAAGACTCACGCTTACTCTATGGTTCACTCGTGATGGTTCCCATGATGAGGATGTCAAGCTTGTTTCTCTCCTTTCACATCACCTATTACATAACGACATGGCTGCTTCGTATCTCCCGGTGCCTGCATCCACTCATATGTATTGGTTTTCGCAGGATCAAGCTTCCAGTTACCAGTTTGGCTTTAATATATGTTGGGCTAGGCTTCATATTCTTGGATATGACATTTCTATATCCCAACACAGTACCTGTGACTCAGATGTCTCTGAATTAATCGTGAAGCCAGTGAAGTTAGTAAGAGGAGATGAGTTGTTAGACCATGAGTTTGTTAATATTTTGCATGCACTTCAGGTATTTATAACAATCCTCTTGGTAGATGTATTCATTTATTACTAAAATAAGAAATTTATTAAGAAAAAGAGGTGATGATTACAAAGAGAGAAGAAAGAAACCCGTCAGTTTATTTTAAGAGTCAGGCCATTCATCAATGCAGCAAATTCATGCAAGTTGATTTACAGAGAGAATACTTCGCATCAAATATGTGCTTTCTGCATTTTCTTAACATTAAAATAGAACTAACAAGTTTTGGTTTTTTGAACTAAAATATAGTCCTTCAAATTTTCCTAACCACATTTAGTACAGTTGTTTATGCATCACTGGTTTCATCTAATTTATAATCTTCATTGTGGAAATCTTTTGCAACTAGTGACTCAAGTCCTTCTGTCATTTAGGTCATCCATTTCTATTGTTGGCAAGGATCTGCCTTAAAGACTAAGGCGTTGGATATGGACATGAAGCTGCTAAAACTTTCAGATGAGCACAGGGAGAAAATCAACAGTCTGAAGTCTGTACTTATGAATGATGAAGATTTGGTATTAAAGGTTTTTAGGAGTGTGTCTTTGGAAGAAAATGGAGGCATTTGCTTTGACTGGATGGGAATTGTGGCTGCAACTTCTGCTTGGGAAGATTATGTGACGAAGTTAAGTAAACAAATTCATTTACAATTGCCTTATTGGAGAATGCATGAATCTATATATATGGTGCAACTTGACGAGTAGTATACATGATCAACAAATCCAAGAAAATGTAGCAACTGAAGGTTATGCTTGGGCCTTGGAATCAGAAAAAGGCAATGATGCAAAACTGGAAGATATTTTGTGAAGCCTTCTTTGATAGCATTATCCAAGTTAATCTACTATTGCGGAATTTTAAAACAAAGCTTCTCAAAGAGAGATAAGGAATGAAACCCAAGTTTATCCCAGAAATTATCATAGTATTAAAATATTACAGGTACAAGATGGTGGTAACTACTAGTACATATAATTTATGCCTTTGTTGCTAGAATTCCCGTAGGTCTGGTTCTGGGCTTCTGGCTGTAATATTATAGCTACTGCAAGCTCATTAAGACTATCTTCAAATTCCTTTTCTCTTATTTTGTTTTACAGATAGTGAACTACTGCAACAAACTTTCAGCCAAACTGATCTCTGTTTTAATGTGTTTTTGCATGCTTTTAGCTTATTTATATTCAGGCTTCATAGTTAAGCTTTTTGGATAAGCTCCACGTATGCAAAACCTTGCCATAAATATCATAGAACACTATATCTGCCTTGCTTTCAGTGATCTGCACAGTCATGAATCCTTGACCATCATAATATAACTTCAACTCCTCTTTGTTCCATGGCTTGATGTCACCCCTCCATGCCTTTGATCCACCTCCACTTGTTAGAAAGTGAATTCCACTGCATATTTGTGCAGTTCATATAAGCTATGATTTCACAACAGTGGTGGCATTGATACTGAAGTCTTAACTAACCATTTTCAAGTATGATAGGCTTACCTCTCTGTATCAACTATGTGCTCCAAGCAATGGTCATGTCCATTTATGTATGCATCAACATTTCTTGCCTGGATCAATAATGAAGAAATTGATTAGAACAAGAACTAAGTAGGCATTGGTAAAATGTGATTTTCATTTATTACCTTTAGGATGGGAAGGAGTTGCTGCTCAACCTCTACCGTATTACCGTGATGCCCTGCACTCTTGATAGTATGATGACCCACCACTATCTTCCATTTTGCCTTGGATTGCCCCAATGCAGAATCAACATCCTGCAAGAAGAGAAGATTACAAGAGTTATCAAACCATAACCCTGTCTGAACATATATGCATGATGAAATCAACCTTCAAGAGTTCTGAAAGGTAAGCTTCGCGAGGAAGCACGCCACTCCAGTCATAGGTATGCTCTCCTGGGTCCGTGAAGTAATCATCATGAAATGGAGTTGTGTCGACAAAGAAGAATTCCACGATGCCTGATAAACATGAAAATTGTTATCATAATTCATGCATATATGTTCATTTTAGTTTGTGATTGTGGTTGAATAGTGTACCTGCATCAAGAATGAAAGATCTCATGCAAACCCATCTGCTATCTTTCTGTGTTAGAATGGGGCTCAGTTGTGCCCCAACATCACCTCTGTAGTCATGGTTCCCCAAAACTGCCACATTTCAACAAGCTTAGTTAATAGATAGTACTAGTGATTTCACTTTTCAAATGAGGTTGATCGATGTTGATGAATGGTTGATTAGGTTAATTAATTACCATTGTACCATATCTTTTGCAAGCTTGGGGCAGTGTAGATGTTGACAAATGAATCGTAGAATGCTGGATCATCAACTCCTGTTAGGCCATCATCGTAAAAGTTGTCGCCCGTGGATATCACAAAATCTATGTTTTGCTTCTCTCCCACAACTCCCATCTATCAAAGTCGCAGTTCAAAATATGAGTTACTAGCTCTCTACTGCAACATTAATAAAGAAACTTCTTTTTTTTAACACTAGAATATTTTGTTAGTGTTAGTGCAGATGAGTATTCCACTGACTGATACATTATATTGTGTTGATGGGTACTAAACGAATTAATAATTTATGGATCTGTAATAGATAACAGGGAATGTAGAGAAACAGATTAAGGTGGGAAGGTGCATGATTGGGCAAATCATGCTATTAGTGTGTGGTTTTACAGAAACCAGTTGTGTGGCCCTGGCTAACTGGCTGTGGCATGATTCATATTATTGAATCAAGTGACGTGTCTTAGATGGAAGCGATTGATTATTATGCCAAGAATATGCCTGGGATATGCTACCAAAAGTTTTTTTTCACGCAATTAAGAAGTAACTACTTCACTAATACAATTAAGCTATTAATAAAAGGGAAATCAAGCAGTTTCATAGTAGTTTATTGTAAAATTATTTTTATTAGAATAAATTAGCAATATAATTTGAATTTAGAATTTCTTAAGTATTATCTAAAATCT
Organism: Stylosanthes scabra; assembly: GCA_036250425.1. Taxonomy (NCBI): domain Eukaryota; kingdom Viridiplantae; phylum Streptophyta; class Magnoliopsida; order Fabales; family Fabaceae; genus Stylosanthes; species Stylosanthes scabra. The sequence continues at coordinate 33,629 of JASCZI010000379.1, forward strand.
ATAATCTTTTATAAAGCTTATGGTATTTGTAGATAACTAGTTATCTTTATTGGCACAATAAATCGTTTCTTCATCATGACGTTAGATTATTGTGTCCGAACAATTATTTTATCTTATTTTTATAAAAAAAATATAAAGTCCAGACATTGGGACAGGATGATAGCCAACCAATTGAATGAGAAGTGGGTGTCGGACCTATTAGCTCAACCTATTCTGCCTGTGGCAGAAGTGAAACCTGAAAACTAAATCTAAAACTAAACATACATTGACTATATTACAGTTTAGAAATACATCTACTCTCATAACTCATCATCAAATTAATTAATTAAACCGGTTATAGAGATTAGAGATTGATTAACCTGATAAGCGACCAAGGACTGATTATGTGTTCCTTGTCTTCCCCAGTCTCCGACCACTAGAATGTTCAGAGGTTGATGATCTGCTTTTCTTGGAGTGTGTTTCAGCTTTTGAAGCTCTGCTTTGGAAGGACTTGTTCCCAACAATAACACCACTATCACCATAACAGGGAACAACAACAACACGCGTTGGTTTGAACACCCACCCATGTTTTTAATAAGCACCTGCAACTCTAACATTCAGAGAGGGAGAGAGGAGAGAGAAAGAGAAAGAGATTATTGGAAGTTTTATTGTGAGGGAAGTTATTCGTTGTGTATATATACTCTAGTGTTGACAGTTTTCGTATAACATACTGTATTGTATTTACATTTTTATTCGTATAATTAAGGAGAGAGAGAGTAGACACAATCGGTCACGAAAAGGATTACGTATAAGATTCGTTTATCCATGGGATCTAAAAGATCCATCTTTTGCCTTTTATTATTACATCAACTCATTTTTATATTCGTATTCCAGTTGGAAGACACACAAAAGGAATAACGTATTTTCGGATTGATTTTACTACAAAATGCTCTCCATATATTTAATTTAGGAAAATATCGTCATGAGACTAATATTTTTCTAAAAAATTAAAATAATTTCAAATATAAGATAAATATAAAAAATATCTATCATCTAATATTTTTCTTTTAACTTTAGTGATTAATCAACTACTCATAGTTTAATATATTATGCATCTTTTATTATATAAATTAGTAAAACTGTGGGATCTATCACTATCCTATTTCAATAGTAGATGGTTGTATTTCATCTATATGTAGCATCATTGGTGAGAATTTGTTATTTTTTTCCCTTTTCTTTTTGTTTCCTTTTTGAAGAAAAAATGTTTTTATTTTATTTCATAGAGTAATGAAATGATGACAAATAGATATAGAGGTTAAAGAAATAAATTGTGGGTATTTGTCTTGTCCTATTTTCTTGAGAATACATGATAGATACAAAGATACAAATGAAACGAGTTTCATGGAAATTTCGGTTGGCATGGTGGCTCTTTCCATACGAAAATATGCATGGTTTGAGACTTTTTTTAGTTTTTACTTGAGTGTATTGAATGAGAATGGTGACGAAAATTCGGCATTATTACCAAAACTTTTTTCAGTGGCTGGGCATTGTAGATATCCACCAATTAACGTTTTAAAGTTTAAACAACTCGTGAACCATGTTTGTAACTAAATTATTTACTCTATTGCGCACACGGCTAATTTTTAAACAACTCGTGAACCATAACTCTGATATTTCTATGAAAACTAATTTCAGGGTTACTTACTAGAGTTGAAAGGTGGGATATCAGCTACCGCCTTTGGCAAGGGTAAGTTCATTAATTTTCTATTTTGTATAAGAGTTTAATCTTAATGATGAATGGTTAACTTGCCTTTAATTAATGATTCTTGATGCAGAGCAATTTCTCAGTTCATAACATTACTCAAAGAAGATGCAACTTGTGTTGCAGCCGCTGAAGCGTTAGCTTTGACATTTGACTGCGGTAACATTGACAAGTTTTTTGATAAACATGAAGAATTATTATTTAAGTTTTATAATAGACTAAGAAAATACATCAAAGACATCATTTTGAAGCAACTAGAGAATACTTCTATCATCATATGGTCTTCAATTATACAGGTATATCATTGTCTGTTTTCCATTGCTCTAATCAATAATATTTGTTCATTGTTTACTTGGTCCTAATTTGTTCTTAAATTTTATTTATTTTTCTAACATTTTTTCCCCTTGTATGTATGAATAGCTCAAGAATTTTCAAATCATATGATGGTTAGCATTTACAACAATACTAAATTATTAATAAAGACAACTCTTGGTTATTATGAAATATCTGAATTTTCCTGCCATTGTTATATCAGCAAAATGAAGTCATCCAAGAATTCTTTAATTTTGTACCATACTCTGAAGAGGAAGACGCTCCATGCTTGTATGAACCCATCCTAGAAAAGGTCAGCTAAAATGGGTTTTGTTTTTGTTAGATAAATTGAATTTCTTAGTTTATTAATTGTTTACTTCATTTCTAACATATTGAAACAAGAGTATATCTCCCTAATACTCGAGGGAAAGATCCTGAACTATTAACAAAAAGCGAAACCAAAAAAGGGCGAGAACAGGTATAGCCCAACTTCTTATTTATAAGCTTACTCTATTCTTCCATTCATTCATATTACTCTATCATTTCATGATTCATCTTTCAGATAAAACTTAGAAATTATGTGACCTTTTCTATATATGAAAATATACTTGATTAACTAATTTATACTTAAACTTATTTTGTCTCAGGAGAGGAAAGGCAAGGTGCCTTGGAATGAAGTTGAGTAGTAATTGTCGTAGGGACTGCTTTCTTTCCCCCAATCAATATTAATTTTGTACACGGTTAACTTTGGAATTCTTTGGATTTTCAGTTATTGAGTATTATTAGCTTAGTGATTGTTTATGTTTCTCTTATAATATTACATTGACATTGATAGTTTGATCCAACTTAATACATAACAGTAAATTGAAAATTCACCCAGGCACCATAAATCAAATTGACAGATACAACATAATATATAAACCTAATATCTTATAATGTGAATTTCATATGCATTAAAACATATAATATTTAGAAGGGTAATACTGATTTGGAGAGTTGTAATGTTTAACTTTGTATCACAAATAGAAACTGTAAATATAGGATGCATATCTAATAACATAGACAATGGCTCCATTGTTTCTGGGTCCATGCTCGGGGGCTTCCTCATCCCTTTACCCAAAAATAAGTGGAAATTCTAAATCTATATGTTGTTTATAATTGACCTGCATTTCCAACCTCTAAAATAAGTTCCTCTATGCAATAACTAACCATCAACGGGTCAGATCAACTGAGAATATACATAGTTGAACTCCAAGAACCCATCATCTTCCAGTCTCATCAATGGCGAAACTTCTATCAATAGCATAATCCACAAAACTGTAAAGAGGGACCACACGCTCCCCATATTTCTCAAATCCATCCAATTCTTGCTTAGCCTTTTCTCTAAGCTCTTCAGCCACCTCTTCTGCTTTCTCAATACCATAAACTTCCACATAATTCTTACCCTTCTTTTTCCTGTCATTATCACCCTTAGCTTTCAAACTCTCTTCCAAAATATCATCGACAACTGCATATAGTACCCCAACAGCTCTCCCATACCTCCTCAGTCTCTCTATCTCATCATCTTCAGCGCCAGCCAACAATCCCCCACACACTGCAGAACACTCCCCCATTTCACCGTACTTTTTGTCTTGTATAAATCCAACTGCATTAGGTCCTCCTTCGAGGTCCAGGAACTGCCCTGCTGCCATACCAGTAGAGCCTACAGAGCGAGCTATCTCCGCAATAACGCGAAGGAGGTTGGTCTCGGGCACAAGGTCAGGGGGAGTATGAGAGACAATGTGACGAAATCCAAGGGGAAAGAGTGCATCACCTGCCAGAATTGCCATGTCAACGCCATAGACGGTGTGATTTGAGGGTCGGCCACGACGTGAGGGAGAGTCATCCATGCATGGGAGATCATCATGTATCAATGAAGCTGCATGAACCTGTTTGCAATACAATAAAAGATTCATTTTTATAACCATGTATCTTAAAATGCTAACAAACTCAGAGTTTACCATCATTTTCCTTTAAGTACATATCAGTAATTCAAAAAATCCATTGTGTTTCATGATAAATTCCAGACAGACAAACTAAGAGACACTGTTTTGTTATATAAAAAAACTTTGTAAATAAGGAATTATTACAACCAAAGATTCTTAACAGTTCCTCTACAGATCAATTAGCTATTATTTTATAATTTAAGTTGAAACTAGGAACACTTCTGTATGTTTGATTGATATATTTTAGTACCTCTACAACACGTCTACACCAAAAAAAACTGACTATGATAGAAAAAGAGATTACACTGGAACCAAAATGAAGTAACAGGATACACAAAGAAGATTACCATTTCAAGAGCACAGGCGGTGGGGAAGGCAGCAAGGCGGCTTCCGCCAAATAATTCACAGGAAGCAATGCACATAACGGGAGGGGCTCGCTTAGCACCCTTGGCAAGGACTGAATACCTCATAGCTTCATAAATCTGGGGAGGATACTGAACTGGAATAGCTTCATTGAGCTTCTGGTTGATCTGCACCATTAGGGAAGCCCAATATGTCATCAAATCAAAGTTAGCAGCTTTGGAACGGGTCGAAACCAGGGCAGGAGAAGCAGTGGTGGAGCAGCGAATCTGGAAGCCAAGATTCATTGGCTTTCGAAAGTGGAATATGTGTGAAGAGGGCACCATTGCAGTTGCAAAGGGAGCCATCCTTAGATCTATATGACAAAGAAGAAAGATAACACAGTTACCAAATGCAAGCAGAATCAGATAACATTTTTAAAAGAGAAAAACAAAAAACCAGCTAGTGTTATCTCTAGTAAGAAGGAAAGGAAAAGTATATGAGAGCATTTGAAAAGAATTCATGCACAGCAAAATAATGGCATTTCATCAAGCAGTTGATAGGCATAAAAGTCCTACGGCCAAGTTTAGGCATTGGGTCATCCTAATTGCACATACAAACAGAGCGGGAGAATCAGAGTGATTGGATCCACAAATCAAATTGATAACACAGTGTATACAATCAACAGTTTCTATTATATTAAGGCTAAATAGGCGTGACCCTGAAAACACAAAATTGCAGAAAATAGAGCATGAATGAAAGGGGGAGAAAGGAAGATTACCAAAAAGTGAAAGAGAGGGAAGGAGAAGAGAAGAGAATGTGGTAAAGGAGGAAGATATCGTAAGAAAGTAAAAAAGGATAAAAGAAAGGGATTAGGTTGAAAGAAGAGGAAATAGGATTGAAGAGGGGAAGTGGATGATTTGTGATAAGTGTGGTGGTGGGTGCATTACGCTAATGGGATGCTGGCGTGCGTGCCCACCCATTTTTACATTCATGCCTCATTAGGCGCCGTCCTATCTTTTGCCTTCTTTATTACTGTTATTCAACAATATCTGTAAAGGCTAAGTTTGGGGATTTTTTTTATATTTAAATAAAATAAATATTAAGTTTTTTATTATTAATAGTTATTTTCAAAAGAAAAATATACTTTTAAGATATTTGCTTTTATAATAGTTTACCATTTATCTAACGTTTTAAGTTTAACACAAAAATGGTTAGTAATAATTTAATTAAAAATTCATAAGGCTACATAAGTACATAGACTAATAAAATAATTAAAGCTAATAAATAATCCAAAAGAAAATAGAGGTAGCATGGGGTGAATCATAAATTATAGGAGCGTACGTGCCTAATTATCACCAATGAGTAATGAGTAAACAACGTCATGGTGGGCAGGGTGTTAACTTTTTCCGTCTATGATGATATAACTTCATTTAAACCTTATTTATTACACTAATTTTTGGCACTCTCTCTTTGACTATGGCTATGCGGATTGGGGACTAGTTGCGATCACTAATAACAACCATTCTTCACTTGGTTTAGCATGCGCATCTAAGTATTCGCCCACCACTGAGGCACGTGATAATTTTATAAATTAAGAAAACTTTTATTAAAAATATAAAATAGTTAAATCTTTTTAGAAAATAACACTAATGTAAGTTTTTCTTTTAATTGTGTTACTAATTCTCATTATAAAATTAGGGCCGGGCTTTTAATTACATGTTATTTGACTGTGTGGTACTGGAAATTTTTATGTGTGTTGGTTTTTTGTGTGTGCAGGAGAATGTGATAAGGTCTAGGCTTTAGGAGGCGATAACGATGAACACTATTCCCTCCGGCTCCCGCTAGAATCATCAATCACATACAGGAATGCCCACACAAGCAGCAACATAAAGCCACCATCTGGTTAACGTTTTAATTTCCATACAAATTTTGTTATTTAATGCCCACTTAAATCAAGGACAAAATAGTCAGCACGGTTAAAATAAAATCTTAAAACCATTTTTCTATTTAAGTCATAATATATAAACTACTTAATTTAAAATAAATATATAAATGCAAAATGATCGGACATTGATTTACCAAGTAAATGTCAGTTCCAATAAGAGTAACTCATATTTTTTACTCCCCTCCCCCTGATATATGTCAAGCTTTATTGGCAATGATTGTAGCAGACAAGTTTAGTTTTTGTTGTATTTGTAAGATGAGCAAGACAATACACATATATGAAGTCAGAGTTGTTATTATTAGTATGTTATCTTGAAAATAATTATTACATAGATAAAAGAGATAGATCAATGATGAAGATGATATTGAAGTAGGTTTGAGTAGGCTTTCATTTTCTTATCCGAATCTAGATAGACATAATTAAGCACATGGAGTTCAGAAACAAACAAGCTCAAATTCATGAATGTTAGCTTTCATTGTTTATAATTATATGGGTTCGTTATGGTCAATTGGATAATGGATACTGGATAGATGCATGTGGTTGTTCTGTTCATTGTTCAAACTCAATCATGATATGGTTAATATAAAGAGCTCATTAAGCACCCTTGCTTCTTCAGCTCGCTCTCATCATCATCACCTAGCATGGGGTACCTCATCATCATAGCAGTGTGTGTGTTTTTGGGTGTAGCCTCCTACTCCTCTGCAGAACTACACCGCTTTGAACATGCACCTAAACCAGATGGCTCTCTCACCCTCTTCGTCATTGGTGACTGGGGACGGGGAGGTGCTTACAACCAATCTCAACTTGCATTTCAGGTACCTGCACCCCTCCTTGCTTTCATATTACTGCATCATGCATCTAATTAATTACCATAAGTAACTATCTAATTTACAGTAGTGCGAGCACAATTTGTTATCTCTTTCTAGCACCTAGTCGATAGTAATATTTAAAGAAGTAACGTTATTTGCACCCCATTTTGTTCAACTAAATCTAATTAAATTATTTATTTTATATTAAATAAAAGATTATTTTGATGTTAAATAGTATACAAAATAGTATCAAAATTATTTTTTATTTGACATCAAAATAGTCTTTTACTTGACATAGAATAAATAACTTGATTTGGTAAAATAAATATGCATCTAGAATTATTATCGATAATTATATATGAACAAGTGGTTTTGACCAATCAAGTCTGATCAGATCATTTATTTTTATGTTAAATAGAATACTATTTCGATGTCAAATAGAACTTTATTTATGTGCAATTTTTTATATAATTTGACACCGAAATGATATTCTATTTAACATAAAAATAAATCACTTGGTTAGTCAAAATCACTTGTTCAAATAGCATTATCTAAATTATTATATTCCAAAATGTTTGTTAAAAATTAAGTTACTGGACTTTGAGCTTTTAATTGTATATTGTTATTGGCAACAGATTAAGCTTTTGTGAAGGCATTATTATTGGCAGATGGGTATTGTTGGGAAGGAGTTGGACATCGATTTTGTGATATCAACGGGTGATAACATTTACCCGAATGGGTTGAGAGGCACAGATGATCCAGCATTTGAGTATTCATTCACGAAAATCTATAGTGCATCTAGCTTGCAGAAGCCATGGTACAGTGTTTTGGGTAACCATGACTACAGGGGAGATGCTCTGGCTCAGCTGAGTCCTATCCTTAGACATGGATATGCTTGAGATGTTATGTTGTGGATGCACAAGTAGCTGAGTTTTTCTTCGTTGATACAACTCCCTTAGTGGACAACTACTTCACTCAACCCGGTGACAATGTTTATGATTGGAGAGGCGTATTGCCTAGAAACCAATACATTTCCAATCTCCTTAGTGATCTCCATTTTGCTTTGCAAGAATCAAATGCAAAATGGAAGATTGTGGTGGGTCACCACACTATTCTAAGTGCTGGCTTCCATGGTAACACACTAGACCTACAAAACCTTCTTCTCCCTCTTCTTCAGGTACCTACAAATAAACCTTACTCTATTACTTTGTTAAATGTGCCATGTTCTGTTCTTCCTTAATTTTTACACCATCACAAATTAATTACTCTATATCTATCTATGTCTGTATGCAAACAAAAATATTTAACATAAAATCTATAGTTTAATTTAATTTATTATATATCTGGTTAGTGGTTACTATTATATGCTTAATTATTTATCTGATGCAGATGTTTTGCAAGGCTATAAAAATAATCTATAATTACTTCCATTAACAGCCAAAAATTCTTCTTTCTCTTTATTATTATTTATCAGGAAAACAACGTTGATCTTTACATAAATGGACACGATCACTGCCTAGAGCACATAAGCAGTCTTGAAAGGTTTGTTATTAATCATAATAAACTTGTGCCTACTTTCATTTGCATATACATGTGCTTCACACATTATGTCACATGTCTTCATATAAAAAGAGTTAATTAATTTGTATGAATTTGATATCAGTGGAATCCAGTTTTTAACTAGCGGTGGTGGTTCGATGGACAAGGGTTCATGTCTCTTCAGCTTACTCAAACTCAATTGGATATTGCATTCTATGATATCTTTGGCAATGTTCTACACAAATGGAGCACCTCTAAGCACATTCATCATTATTATTTAACCCTCTGAACAAGTTCAAGCAGTAGTATTGGTTACTTATTTTTGAACAAATTAAATATTTTTTTTTAGATCAGTACAAGCAACTCAACTGATCAAATGAAGGGGAGTAAGTTCCAAAGTATGTTCATCTAAACCTTCCCTTCCCTTTCGACATTGCCATGAATAGACTAGTTCGAACATCCTTACAAACAGCCAACTTATAACCTATCACAAAGCATTATTTACTTTAATTTAATTTGTGGTGTATGTATCATTACTATTTGGCTCATTTGGTTCGTTATTTGGTTTAATTTAATTTGTTCGAACTAGTATTTGTCTGATCGCACAAATCAACCGACGATAAGGTTAATGTTCATATAGAGGTAGTTAAACTGTTAAAAGTATTATGATTCACGATTGTGACAGTATAGTTCTATATGATTTATATGCTACTAATTTGTATCATGTGCGAAATTCCGTCCATATTGTAGTCCCAAACTCTCAATCCAAAGTCCAAACACACAACATTATTATTATTATTATTATTATTATTATTTTGACATTCACAACATTATTGTTGAATAATAATAATTATACTCCATGATATATGTTCCACAAATCACAATTCCTTCTTCTTTTTTCAACCGAACACATTTAAGACTATGAATTATTTAATATCTAGAAGTGTTTCTGGTAAACACAACTAAATATCTTATTTTAAATGATAAATTTTGTTAGTCACATGGAATTACTCGCGAAATATCTATTCAAAAGAAACTGGCTATTATTAATTACCGTATGTGTTCAGCCCACAAGTCATAATTATATATATGTATGTATTTTATAAAGCCAATAAAATGAGTGAGATAGATGTTAAAAGATTGGAAATGTTTCTTTCAAAATTCTTTGGTCATTGGGCACGCAATGGTATACGCATATATATCTAAGATGATCATATGCATACCCAACCCTATTTGGTTGGAATCTTCGTCGTTCTTCAAGTTGCTGACTCGTTGGACAAGGACAAAGGCCTACTTAATGTTTTTCATGTGGATTGAAATTAACGATTTGCCCACTTGAGTCGTTTATTTGGTTCGCATTCTGGCATCCAATCAATGTTGTTCAAAGAAAGTTTAATTAAAACAAGTTGCAGTTAGTTTAGAGCTTGTTCCAGCTCCTTCTTTGGATTTTCTAAACGAAATCAAAGTTTGATGAGAGTGACAATAATTATTGACAAATAAGGTAATTATATTCTTGTTGTATGTAACTTCCATGACCAACTTTCCTAAAACGCACTAAATGAAGACTTACACGGACGAGAAACCTTTAATAAGTTGATATAATAAGCAGTGTTGGACTCATTAATTAAGTTGGAGAAGAATACATTCTATATTTGCATGTTGATATACTATAAGCTTCTATGTATATATTCTACAATATATTCTAGTTGGATTTGCTCATGATTTTTGTTAGCAGTTTTACTACTAATAATCTTAGATTAAACAAGAATTATTAACTAATGAACCTGATGTCTCCAGTTATTCATGCTGATCCAGATGAGGCTAGTGGTGTTAATTAAAGATACATATATATATATCAATGCAACTATATATATCCAGTTGATGTTAAATTTCAATATTTGTCTTCTTATTTTCTATATATTAATTAATAAAAATTAGCTTGATTTTTTCTCTTCTTGCTATCATCATTCCATATTAATTCCAAAAATAATTTATATGATTAGTTTTCTTCTTATTGCTATTAATTATTTTCCAATCATTTCCCTTATACTACTCCTAGTGATGATGACCTCTTTCATATCTTGCACCAACTCTAGTAGACCAAAACCCTAACCCTAGTCCTGACGATGACCACGTGCGAATTATTAACATGGCTCAATATATTTTAATATTGAGTAATGCTAGGTAACCAATAAAAAATCAGTCAACATCAGCCAACAACTTGAATTAGATGTTTTATTTTTTTAGATTTTGGATGTTCTATTTTTAGGTTTTGGATGTTTTGTTTCTAAAGTTGGCTGATGATTGCTTTAGGTTTTGGATGTTCTATAACTTTTATTATGGAGGTTTTATAGATAATGGTTATGAATGTTCTATTTTTTGTTGGCTAATTTATTGATTTAAAAATTATTAGTTATTTATATTTTTCCTTTAATATTTTACAAATGAAGATCTCTCTAGTTTTCACTTTTCAACTATTATATGGTAATGTAAAAATATGGATCATTAGTTTCTGTTAACCATCTTGATGCTCCATGACTCATCTCGTATTATTTATTTTAATATAGCAATGATATGGATATATTTATTTTGTCAAATAATTAAAATTATTTATTTTTATATTAAATAAAAAATCATTTTAATATAAATAATACAAAAATAAATTTCTATTTAACAACAAAATTATGAAAGAAAATAAGCTCACAACAAAATTAAAATATATAATTTTCGGCGGTAAGTAATAATAGCGATGTTAAAAAGAATTATTCTTAATTAATAAAAACTATATACATTTTAGGCATGTTTGATAAAAAATTTTGGTCAAGTAATCCTGTTTTTAGCAATAACTTCTTTTTAGTAACTCAAAAATTGAATGCGTCTTATTTTCTAGAGTTATGAGTGCTTTTTGAGAGCTAATAAAATTAATTTTTTAGAGTTGATTATTCTGAATCCTCTAAAAATAAAATAACATTAATAATCTTTTTATTTTAACAAAAAAAATATTTTTATTTTTATTAATTAAATTCAATTTTACATTAAATATAAGAGGTACCAACAAAATATCAATCATAATAATTTACATCAAATGTTATAGGTATGGTTTTTTCTTATTATTAAGAGTTAATCTTTGGATACTTTACAAACCTATTATGCAGATATATTGTGATTCTCTAAAAATAACTTGTATTACCGACGCGATAAGCAATGTTGTAGTGGTTACTACAAGGATCTCTCATTTTATATTTGCACATTAATCTGGTCTAAAGTTGGATATATTGGTGATTTTTTTGGCAGTACTTTAGTTAATAAATAATCATACAGATTACGCAATAGCTTACTTCATATAGCCTGTGGTCCTGAAAATTGATAATGCCATTTTCGAAGAGAAGTAATGTTAATCAAAGTAGTATATATTACTATATATACACATATAGCAACGTCATTTACCCATTTAACTTGGGACACCTCTTTCCTGTTTAACAGTTTAAAATTGAAGTTTCGGTGCCTACAAATTTGTGGCTTCTAATATATATATATATACACACAGAGAAAATTATTAATCATATCTCACCCTCAAAAAGTGAGTGTACTAGCAAATTTGGATTGAAAAGTTTGTCCAATTCTCAATGCAATAAAATCCAAAAAATACCAACAAAGAAATACGACACACGCATATACATATGGATAAATTTTTATTGCATTTACGAAACATACAAATGAAATAAATAAACAGATTCGAAAAGACAGACATTAACTCCAGCAAGGGCTTCTTGGATCGGAAGGTCCAATTAGAGAAAGAAATAGTCTAGGCGTACATAAAAATGCATTAATAAATCAGTCATAATTTATATTGTCGAATTTTATTTTAATTTTGATTGTTTTATTCTCCTAATTTTTAGGACAAAATCTATATGTGATTACTGCAATTTGAAACTGCTCACATTATGTGAAATCGCAAATAAAGAGTATTGTTAACTCTTGTAACTGATTCATCATTTGTTTTTTGAATTTATTTATTTTTTAAATTTCTAGCATACGTGATTACAAATTTTGAATACATATATTTTCTTCTTTCAATTGTTAATCATACTTACACCAACACAGATCATTTATGTATTCTCCATTTCCTCAGGTAAGCTTATCTTTTCTGATTCATGTTTAGATGAAGTTTTTCATTTATTTTTTTTATATTCTTTTTTTTGTAACAGGACTTCAACACGATTTTCATTTTATTTTGTTGTTACTTTTAAATTTAAATTGAAACAAAGAGGATTTCACATTGAAAATATATTTAGTTGGAAGTAATATCTGTATATGCTTATTACTTAAGATGGGATAGAATTAAATTTTAGATGTGTTAATAATTTATTTTGTCAATTATTAAATTATTTAGGATGTGTCTTGAAGGTTTGATTTAAAAAGAAAATTATAAGTTTCATATGTGTTTTTAATTTATTTTTTGTTTAATTATGTTATTTTAGATGTATTTATAATTTATTTTGTGTGTTATTATATTATTTTAGATGTGTTATTTTAGATGTATCTGAAATAATCGATGCTTAAAAATATTGTTTATTATTCCAATCAATTAAATACATCTAAAATAATATATAGAATATATATTGTTCTACAAACACATCCAAAAATTATTGAAAGTTATATCTTTTTAAAGCGATAAAATGCTATTGGTTTTAATTAGTTGAATGCAGATGTTTTTTATTTTTTTTGCAAGGCTTGGCTACTGTAATTTGTGTAATTTTTTTATAAATTTATGCAAGTCTCTCGTTATTTTTTTATTTTAATTTTAAATTTTATGAGTTTGTTATGTTTTTAAATTTTGAATTTAGTTAGAATTAATTATTTTTTATTAATATATGAATTGAAAAGTAGACGTGTTTGTTTCAAATTTAGAATTAATTTAGAATAAGTTATTATTGTTAGTTTAAAATGGGAGAGAGAATTTAAAAAAAAAATAAAATATCTAGATATATTTGTTTTTGTTATATTTAAGATACGTTATAATATATGGATGAGTTAAGAAAGAAATTCTATGTATACATAGTTGGATTGTTAGAGAAATAACGATAGCAAAGCATATATTTTATACCCATAATTTAAGTAATTTATACATTTATTTTTTTATTTTACATCTATATTTATTATATTTTATACATATATTTTTTCAAATTTTACATCTATGTTATATACATTTTGCACTCATATTTTTAGACTTATTATATGTAAATATACAATAATTTTAGGTGAACAAGTGGTTTTTATTAACCAAGTGCAACCAAGTAATTTATTTCTATGCTAAATAGAATATAATTTCGGTGTCAAATAAAACTTTATTTAGGTGCACTTTTTTATACTATTTGACACTGAAATAATATTCTATTTAGCATAAAAATAAACCACTTGGTTGCACTTGGTTGGCCAAAACCACTTGTTCAAATAGCATTACCCGTAAATATATTATTAGTTATACTTGTTGGTTATAATAAATTAATTTTGCTAGTTTCTCATAATTTTATTTCTATTAGTAAAGGTTATCCAAATAATAAATTAGGTTTAAATAAAGAAATTGAAGGATTCAATGCAAATGAGAGGGCAACACTTGTTCCACTATATTTGCTGTAATTTGGGTTCCAGTCTAGAATCTTACGCTTACGCATCACTAATAATTGTCATTAGGAAATTAAACCATGTACTGAATATAATTATATGTTTTCTTTTTGCACTTTTTTAATTTATTGATGAGTGATGAACTCATTGTGATAATGGAGGAAGAAGAGTCTCGATCTTTTCTACTGTAATTTAAAATTTATTTGAAAGACGAATATGTCTTCCACAATCCATCGTGATTCAATTTATTCACTATTATTTCTCTATCAAGTGATCAATCCACACAAAGTGATCATATTTTATTTGACCAATCAAATTAAATTAAGCTAAGCTACTCAATACAACTGCAACGCATATTTTTTTTAATCTTAATATATATATATATATATATATATATATATATATATATATATATATATATATATAT
>JASCZI010000380.1:8506-21342 GCA_036250425.1 Stylosanthes scabra
CAGTTGCTTCTCTGATCTGCTTTTCCTTTCTGTTGGTTCACAGGACTACATGGCCCATGGATCGCAGGGCCTTTTCACTCAAGCTGGCTTTGGTGATCCCTTGCAAGATGATGCCACACAGAGCCATTTTGGTGTAGCTAATGCCAATCCTCTCCAATCCCAGGTTCGCTCTAGTTCCAGCTTTTGTTTTAAATAAATAGTTTATAAAACTTAAGGGGACGCATATTAATTTCACCAGTTGGTTTTCTCTTTGATGCTTCAATGCATGGAGCTCAGCCATTATTTTTGTTGTGGTACTTTGCAGATGAATTCTCTCTACTCCCAGCCTTTTTCTCATTACAATACACAACCAGTGAACTTACAGGCTTCCCAACAGCAGCCTCAGGGTCAGGGTCAGGGTCAGAGCTCCCAAAATCAAAAAATTCAGTATAGCGGTTGAGCATGCTTAAGGAGCTTAACATGGTTTTGATGGGTTATAGTCTTTGCTATCAGCAACTGGGTTTGTGCCTGTCTATTGTGCTGGAATATGTTTGCTGGCTACATCCATGGGATTGGCTTCCTGGGATCTCTGCCTGCATGGACCCATATTGAAGGATTGGTATCTATGATTTTGACTTGGTGGAATTGTGGGGGCATTATGGCGATAGAAGCAGCAAATCCCAGGATGCGAAAAACAAAAAAAAGAAAGATAACCCCCGTTACCTTACTGAAATTTTGTGTTGGTTTGGGATAAAAGTGAAATTGTTCGAGAAAGCATTACATGGAATGGTTTTGTCGAAAGGGTTTCCTTCCATCTTGGAGCAGAAGGTACGGTTTACAAGTGTAGTCGCTGAGATATTGAACATATAGTAATATAATGCATACGGCACCAATTTGGAACCAAGGGATAGTTTTTTGTACAGAAGGCCCCGGATGCGGTTTACCCTTTCAGCTCTACCTAACATGTAATTTATATACTCGATATATTTTGATACACTGAATGATGACATTGTTGGAAAGTGTTCAACTATGAACTACGCAGCTTGCCACTCAGAATTTCCGGTGGCATATAAAGTTGTGATAATTATTTTACTTGTAAATTAGGTTTGCAAGACATAGTTTACTGGGTTGCTTTAAGTAATCCCTTAAAATGATAAAAGTGAGCCTTTTCAACATCGCTTTTAACCATTCTTAGAACTTTTTAATCTTAAGTATCTTTATTTATTCCTTTTCGTCTTTTGGTAATTTCAAAATACAACAATGTCTGTAGTCTGTATACATAATGCATTAGCCCCAAATATCATAAAACGCCGGCGGTACGTGGCCGGCATCACTCTGCTTCACGAGACTGAAAACGGCAAACGAGCCACATTGCTGTTCTGGGCAAGGCCCAGTTAGGTCCATACTTACTGGGCCTGAAAGTTCCACTACCCCAAAACCCTGATCTGCCAAGGCGGTGAGGCAGTCCCCGGTCCACGGTCGAATCTCCGTGGAAGCCCAAATTCTAGTATGTTCCCCGCACGCGCTTTTCAGCGTGTTAGCCAACGCACCCATCTGGTCTGGGTCGAAGAAAACATCGGACATGAGAACAACGTCAAACTCGCCGAGCGACTGGTCCGTACCCCAAAGGAGTTTCCTCACGTGGACCACGTGACCAAGGTTGTTTTCTTCCACGTTTCTAGACAAACCCGGGATGAGAGGCTCGATGTCGGTGAGCACCACGCGGGAGGCTCCCAGCATTGCCGCCGTGAATCCAGGGAGGCCAGCTGCTCCGGCGCCGAGTTCGAGAACGGTTTTGCCGGTGAGATCGAATTCTGGTTGGGAGCGCGATTGAGTTGTGTTTATGATCCATCGGGAGAGAATTAGAGCGGAGTCCCATATCCATGAGCCGGTGAGGACCCGACCGGTGAGGGTGTCGCACACGTTGTCGAGTTCGTGGATTTCTAGGTTTTTGCCCCCCACGCAGATTTCTCTTACTCCCATGTAATTATTCTTCTTACTATTATTGACTGTACGGTCTTGTTTGTTAGAATTTGCAAAGTTGCGTTCTGCTACTGCTCTTGTGCTTTTTCCCTTTTAAGCATGACCGTCCTTGCCTTTCCTAATTTGGGGTGTTCCTAAAAAGAAACATGAAATTAAATATCTCACCTTATTTTATCCTAACAGGCTTAAATACTTGTGTCCATTATTAAAGCATTGACATTTGTTCAGCTTATTTACTGCATTGATATTTCATGTTTAGCTGCTCAATCAGAGTTTGGGTTGCGACGCTTTGTCTTCATAACAAAGTGCTTAGGCATTCTTATTTCTTATGGTTTAGGGTGATTGATCAAATCAAATTAATGGTTTTAAATCCATGTTGTTTTCTCCTGTATTCACAAGTGTAGATTCTAGTATTCACACTACCAAATTTTTTATACCCTCATTTGTTTCACTTTTTTCTACTTTTTGCATACTCTTTCTAGCATATTGATGGCACTATTGATCATAAAGCACTGGCTAATCTGTGAATATGATATTTCCGTTTTCTGGGGTCTCCCCTTTTTTTTGTAGTGTCATAATTTATTTCTTATTTTTCGGCCCATGAATTGTCCAAGACATTTATCACTCTTGAATCTTGATTTTGAATGGCTCATTAGGAATGGGCTTTTCTAATGATAGACTTTGTAGTCTAAGGAGAGCATGAGTGTTATCCAAAAAAAAAGAGAGTAAGTGAGTAAGAATGAAAATTACAAACAGATCCCCAAAAAAAAAAAATAACCAACCCCTTGGAAAAACCAATCTATCATTATTCTTTTCATGTCAAAAACACAAAATCTATTTGTACAAAACAAAACACAAAATCTATCATTATTCTTTTCAATTGTTCAAAGCTGAATGTCTGAATCCATTCAACACCAATAATAATAATAATAATAATAATAATAATAATAATAATAATAATAAAACTGAATCGGCTAACAATTTGGAAAATGCTATCTGATTTCGAATACCTTTTTATTTCACATAAAAAAGTAAGGATAATTCTATTTGTACACCAGTCATCAAATTAGCCACTAGTGCATAATACGTATTGAAATATAAAATATATGTGTAGTTTAACTCATTTTTAGTATGTATTTAGTATTTTAATGCGTATTATACACTAGTGGTTGATTTGGTGGCTGATTTTGATGTACACCTAGCATTACTTAAAAATTAATATCAGATACGTTAACGTAAGAAATTAGGCCACGTGTGGTGTTATACGTCGTAGAGTATATCAGTATACATTATACTGTGGTTTAGTTGAATTGGAATTATTAAAAAAACACTAATAGCGATTTCAATTGTATCTATCCTATTGGACCCCCTCATGAAAGAAACCATTTAGTGGAATTAACGTATTAAACATTTTAAGTAGTTTGTATTTTGTTCTACAGCTGGCCAAACGAAACAAATGCCCATCATCTTTGATTAAATTATTATTTTAGTCTCATTCAGTTTATATTGCCACGCAACTTGAGGATCTCTATTCATAATTCATAATTTCATATATAGCTTCCATTTCCTAATGTCTTTCCAGAAATTTGTGACTGTGCCAGCTCATGCCATACAAGTTAGGTAATAATTTCTTAGGACATTGGATTGTGTATCGTGGACATATCAAGTGTTAATATAACTATGAAGTTCATTTTTTTTTAAGTAATGCTAATTTACCTTTTTAAAATATAATTTTTTTTATGTGAAGAGAACAAAAATTAAGATAAGAAGTAGTATGACTGTGGACTTTAAATTTTTTTTTTACTAATAATTGTATGTGAACAAGTGATTTTGGACAATCAAGTCATTTATTTCTATGTTAAATAGAAAATTATTTCAATGTCAAACAAAACTTTATTTAGGTTTAATTTTTTATAATATTTTACATTAAAATAATATTCTATTTAGTATAAAAATAAATTACTTGATTGGCCAAAACCACTTATTAAAATAACGTTACCTTTTTTTATAAATGTTTTTTTTTAAAATAAATACAAAGTAAACAAGAAACTAAACTCTTAGCGCTGCGCATCAACCGAAAAGATTATTCCAAGGTTAATTCCAAATCGAAAAAAAGCATGAAAACTCGCCTTTTTTTAGCCCTAAGATCGACAACAACAGCTGTATTAGCTGAATGATGATCACTAATTTTGTTGAGAAGATCTAAGTGATTAATAACATGAGATATGTGACCATAATTAATAAAAAGAAAAGCATGAAGACAATTAATTTCACAAATAATTTGATAAAAATTTATACTCCAAGTAAGAAAAAGCCAATGTCAAATAGTTAAAATTTCACATAGAAGGATTTGAAAATTAAAAATTTATTTATGAAAATATGTATACTACACCAAACTTATCTTAATTTAATATTGAGAAGATTTAAAACAATTTTGAATCACTTATAACACTAAACAAAATTTTTTTTTAAAGAGTCACAAAAAAATCTAGATATAATATTTTTCAAACAACAGTATTCTTAAAAGTATAATAATTCTTTAGAATGTGAGATGTCCACTTTAACAGCATAATTTAGATTTGGGAAATGAGAGAGAAAGAAGAAGGGCAATCCCGAAATTAAGGGAGAAAAAGGAGGGTAAATGAAAGAGTGAAGGAGGCCCAATCATTTCTTCAAAACCGCTAATGAATCTATCGGAATCCAGCTAGGTAAGGTATAGGTACCTACAAAATACAGTAACGTAGCTTGGACTCATAGTCACTTTCCTTCCTTCTTTCTTTCCCCATACAACATACATACACAATTACTCATACATACTCACTCTCATTTATTTCTTTTTTGTTTTTCTACTCTCTTCTCTCTCTTGATTAATTAAAAGCATAAAGTAAAAGCTAAAGCGAAAAGACGCATACCATCATCTTCTGAATCCTGAGTCCTGACTTTGACATCAACAACAACAACAACAACAACTGCTACTATTTACTTATTCAACTTCACTTCTCACTATTACAATTCAAGATTCACTCCAATTCTCTATTTCTCTCTCTTTTTATCTTCGTCCTCGCTATTATCTTGCGGTTAGTTCACTTCTTCTTCACTGATCCTCCTCTTTTCGTTTTTTATTTCTTAATTTTTCTTCATTTAAATTTAGCGTCGCTAGTTATCAGCACTAGGTTTGATTTGATCGCTTTTTCTTGCTTCGGATTCCGCATTTATCTTTTATTCTGTACTCGGATCGCATTGCATTGCATGTGTTCTTGTTCCAGAGCTTCTACTTTTTATTTGTTTATTTTAATTAACAGTCAATGGATTCGTCATCGATTGAGTTTCGGTTGTGTGTGGAGTTGATGAACTTGAATTTCAATTTGCGCGGTGTATGATACTCTAAATTATGCTTGAGTCGCGGTTGAAAACGGAGGCATAGTAGCATGTTGCTGGTCCTGTAATCTTTTATGTATTTTTAATGTGAAATAGTAATGCGGTTTGTAGAGCCTAATATATAGATTTGTAGTCCCTTGTTTGATACAATTCTTGCTAGTGATGGTGCTGGTCGTAATTGGAGATGGGTTCTTCTTACAAAGATAGGTCAACTTGAAGTAATTAGTTGAACAGATCCATGTTGTGATGAAGGCAGAAGGTGATGTTATGTTATGTTGGCTTTTGTAAGTTTGATAATGGTAATGAATAATGATAGAGTTACAAGTACTTGGATTAGAGTGATTAAGAATGATAATTTATTTGGGGGTGTATGTCTCCTATGTTACAGTTTTTAGTAGAGAATCTCAATGGAACTCAAAACCTTGAATGTGTGTCCACTCGAGATAAGGTGTTGAAGAATTTAGATTGACTTTGAACTGGAGTCACTGCGGAGGTTAATTTGTATTTTATAGTCAGTCTTATATTGTATTGTATTTGTATGAATCTGTATTGTCTTCTTCTTTTTTTTTTTTACTTTTTTTATTTTTAATGCAGTTTAGGGAAACGATCAAATTAAAGTGTGATACTTATCTGTGTGTGTATCTTTTTTATTTATTTATTTATTTTTAATCAATGGCGAACTGTGAAACTTAAGATTTTTTTATGATAAAAATTTTAAATAAATGATAGTAACTGTGGAGGAGACCTGGCAGAATAGGGACTTCTTACGCCATTAAATGATAAAATTGACTTGTCCTGCTCTTAGTAGGTTTGAGAACAATGCATTGATATCCCTTGTCCATTTGTCACCTTTAATGTAATTTTTTGCTTCCAAGTTCTGTGCTGGATAAGTTTCTCAGTGAAACTTTGGAATTTTTTGAAGCTTCTGCATACATCACACTTAAGTTTCTTTATGGAATATGGTTTCTGTATGTAGAAAACATGAAAGGAAAAAGTACTGTAACCATTCTGTCTTCTAGCTGCTTGACATTGATATTTCATTTGCATTTTGATGCAGAGGACAGTATAAAAGTGGCTTCCTGAAGTACCGGTTCCTATGGATCTAGCTTTCTGTAAAACATATGTCTATAATAGTTGCTGATCTGTTTCAAAGCTTACATTCATTCTGAATTTCTGATTTCTTTTTATACATACTGGGCTTTGGGGGTGATGCAATCTATGGTAATGCATAGGTGCCTCTGGTGCTGCATTTTGCTTGGGTATCTTCATTTATGTTGCCTTTCTATTGATCCTGGACAGAGTTTGAATAGGAGTACTGGTTTAGAAGATTGGTTGGGCTATTCTGGGTCACTTCTAAGATATAAATCTCAACTCGGTGGCTCTGCATTTGTTGAAACATCAACTTCTTCATTCTCATTGATTAAATCAGTTTCTTGTGAGGACCTAGAAGGTGTAGGATCTTTTAATACCACATGCTTGCTAAGCTCAACTCATTCGTTGAATTATGATATTAACATATATGGTGTTGGAAATTTGGAGATACTTCCTCATGTTTCACTTTTATGTCCCATAGAAGGGTGCACAATAACAGTCAATGTGTCAGGCAACGTTAAACTTGGTCAAAATGCTTCTATTGTTGCTGGTTCTGTTGTTTTATCTGCAGCCAATTTAACCATGGAACACAATTCTTGTATAAACTCATCATCTTTGGGTGGGTCACCACCTCCCCAAACCAGTGGCACACCTGTAGGCTATGATGGAGGTGGTGGGGGGCATGGTGGGCGTGGTGCATCATGTTTAAGAAATAATAACACAAACTGGGGTGGTGATGTTTATGCTTGGTCTACAATATCTTATCCATGGAGTTATGGGAGTAAGGGTGGTCGAAAATCTAATAAAACACAATATGGAGGGAACGGCGGGGGGCGTGTTAAGCTTCTAGTGAAGGACACTTTATATGTAAATGGTTCTGTCACTGTAGAAGGAGGCGATGGAGGGTCTGATGGGGGAGGTGGCTCTGGTGGAAGTATAGTACTGAATACTACAAAGCTGTGAGTATCAATTATTTGTTGATCTGTGACCATATACCTATTTTTCATGTTATGACTGCTGAATGACTGTTATGTATGTTTATAGCTATAAAACGAAGTGCAAAATGTGTTTTATTAGATCTCATTATGTTTTATTAACAGTTACAAGGATAATGAGTTGTCTAATTACATATTAAAGGGTTAAAGATGATAACAATTGCAAATATTTGTACAATTCTATTAATCATAATTGCCAACGAGGTTTGTAGCTTTTGGTAATGGTGTTGAACTGTCAAGTTTCTGTTTATTTGGATCTGCTTAGGTACATAGCCCTAGGCCATTTACAAATTGCAATTGGCAGTTCCTTTGGCTTCCAGATTTTGTAAATGTTTTCAGAAATGTCATGTCTTTGTTTCTGGATTTTGAGTCATTTCTGTTTTTTAGGTTTGTCTTGTCTTACATGAAGGTTTACTATTGAACTAATTTATGATTTCTACTTGATTTTGCTTGTAACTTATTTGTTGGACTTAATTATTTGGATGATTATAGGAAGGGTTATGGTACCATCAGTGCTGCTGGTGGGATGGGATGGGGTGGAGGCGGTGGAGGAAGAATATCACTTGATTGTTATAGCGTACAAGAAGATTTAATAATTACTGTTCATGGTTTGTCCCAATACACTTCTACTTGTAGTAGTTAAAATAGTGTGTTCTACTTGATTTTGTATTTATTGATGTGAATCAAAATACTAAAAAATGGAGCATTGTTTTAAGCATGTAAAATTTTCACTGCAATTTTCAGTATGCACGACCTACATTTTTGACAGAAATAAAAATGTTTTTCTACTCAAATTTTATGAAATCTGAGCAATGATTAGGATGCCATTGCACTATAAAGAAATAGAGAACGACATAATAATAACTTATTGACTAGGTTTGTTGGGTTTGGTAGTAGAAAAGAGGGAAAAATTATGTAGTACAGTGCAATTTTCGCCACTATTTGGACTATTTGGTTGGAGTGTAATGCACACACCTTTAATGACATATTATTTGAAAATAAAGTCTTCTGGGATAGGGTTAGAAGCTTAGCATCTATTTGGTGTAAAGCTCATTATCTTTTTTAGAGGACTTTCCCTCTCTGACATGCTGAGAGATTGGAGAGCTTTTCTATTTATTTATTTTTATCCTCCAAGTTTTTTGTATTTCTTTGGTCTCATTTAATGGGATTCTTAATAGTAACTTACCTGCAGTCTACAAAATGTGAAATTACTTTAGGACCTACTGGTTTTGTGTTGTTCTTTCAAAAGACTAGGCCTTTAACACATATGTGAACATACAGAATTTGAAACTTTTGATGTTGTTGAGACCACGATGCATTTGCTGACTTGAGATATGTTCCTTTGATAAAGAAGTTTTCAGTTGACATTGTCATGGATATAGCTTCAACTTTTCTAGATCATGTAACATGCACGTGTGCGCCTTTTTATTTAACTGTATCGAGAGAAGGAATTCCTATTCAATACGTACAATTCTTGTAACAGGAGGATTGAGTATTGGCTGTCCTGGGAATTCTGGTGCTGCGGGCACATATTTCAATGCAAATTTACGAAGTTTGAGAGTAAGCAATGATAATATCTCAACAGAAACGGAAACCCCATTGCTTGACTTCTCAACCTCTCCTTCTTTATGGTCAAATGTTTATGTGGAGAATAAAGGAAAAGTTTTGGTTCCACTCGTTTGGTCCAGAGTTCAGGTATGAAATTAATAAATACAAGGCCATGTGATCACAAGTTAGTGAAGTTACTGTTATATATATAGTAGGTTTGATCTGCTGACTCATTGTGTAGTTTGAATATCTCTTTTTATAGCTTTGATTAGCTGAAGGATTTTGTAAGCCACTTGAGTTTCAATATGTTGTATTCATTTGACTTTTTTAAAGGTTAGCGGCCAAATAAGTGTTTATTATGGAGGGAGCATTACCTTTGGGTTATCTGATTATCCAATTTCTGAATTTGAGCTTGTTGCAGAAGAGCTTTTATTGAGTGATTCTGTCATAAAGGTACTAGGTTGCGATTCAGAGTTTTTTTCTGTTGTAATTAGTTTCTTTTTCTAATCTATGTTCACATGAATTGTTTTGGATCACTATTTGTTTGTGTTATGCTTTTAACTCATTATTTAACAAAAATACTTTAATTATATGAAGGTTTTTGGAGCATTTAGAGTTGCTGTTAAGATGTTACTCATGTGGAATTCCACAATCCAAATTGATGGTGGTGAAAGTACTGTTGTGACTGCTTCTGTATTTGAAGTCAGAAACCTGGCTGTTTTAAGGGTATAATGCTCTTAATTAGAATTTATGTTGTGCTTATGGCCATAGATCCATATTTTGTTCTTGGTCACCTGGAGTTTTATTGCTATTTTTCAGCAAAACTCTGTCATTAGTTCGAACACAAATTTGGGTTTATATGGTCAAGGACTACTGCAGTTGACTGGGGACGGCGATACAATTAAAGGCCAGCGGATATCTTTGTCTCTCTTCTATAATGTAACTGTAAGTAATTTATAAACTATAGTTATAGACTTATAGTTTCTATATTTCTTGCTGTGCTTAGAAGGTTTTTGCATGATTGTTTAGGGCTCCCCCTTATTTTGGGGATGTGATATGAAAGAGATATATTGAATCAATGAGGTTTTGATCATTCTTCATTCTATTAGTGGAACTAAATATTTATGTTGTCACAGTGTAGAATTAAACAGAGGAAAGGATGTTGCATGAGTGAGCATATTATATATGATAAGATTAGGAATGAATACATTGTTGAGAAAGTTGGAGTGATACCTATTCCAAAATGATGATTCAATATCATCTTAGGTGGTTTGATCATATTGGGAGATGACTTGTAAAACTGCCCATGAGAAAGTCAATCAAAGTTAAAGTAGCCCCATAGTTAGGTTGATGTCTTTGAAGAGTCATGGGGTTGCCCATTTGATCTATTGCATCATTTCCTCCTTAGTCCTTACTAATTCAAGATGTTTTTGGCTCCCATAAAGATGCTAAGATCTTGTGGTATTCCTTGGTTTATGTTGTGCTTTTGCGTATTTTGTTTGAAAGGATGATAGGAACCATGGTTGAATTGGGCCAATCAAAGTGGGCGCTAGGCGTAAAAAGTTGCAGGGCAGTCAATAGTGTATGAAAGGGGCGAATATGAGTAGAGGCTATATGATGTTAGGGGAAGGGTTATTTTCCATTTTATTGAATGTCTGAGACTTGGAGAGACTAGGCAAACTGAGTTAATTTTAGTGAATTTTCCACAAATGTTCTATCACTTTCTCTTGTTCGTATTAAAGGAATGCTAGAACTTTTATAATTCCTTTTCAACTGTAGATAAATTTACTTTTTTATATTTTTTAGTATATATTCTCCTTGGTGCTCTGCTCTTGCTTTGTTTCATGGAGTGTCGTTATCAGATACAGAAACAGATTGACGTGTGTTGCTGCATGCTTTATCTTAGGATTTAACACTACCCCGTTTTCCATTTGTGAGGATTTATCCTCTTTTATAGTCTTCTCTTTCAACAAAATTTATTTTTCCACAAAAAGGAAAAAAAAATCCCTGCAAATGAAACCATTAAGAAGGACTTGGATTTTAGTGATTTGTCTATATGATTTACAATATGATCCTTTTGCTGTTGTTGATCCATGTAGATAGCTCCCTCTTGCAGTACAAGGCTTTGTGGACATTGTTGTATTTGAATGCAATATGAATCTGCTATTGCTGTTCCCTTTTTAAGGCTTTACTGACAAATTTGCACTATGTTTGCAGCTCAGTCAGTTTGGTGGCTTATATTTGTTTTCAGCATTTTTATAGCCCTTCTCTTGTGACAGGTTGGCCGAGGTTCTTTACTTCAAGCTCCTTTGGATGATGATGCTAGTAGAGGCACGTAAGTATGGCTGCTTAGACACAATGATATATTAAACTGCTACCATAAATGCTGTTTAAGTGTGAAGCGAAAGAAACTCTAAACTTAATCCAGCTTATTGTTCTATTTCTTAAACAACCTTTGCAGGGTGACAAAACATCTTTGTGACACACAGAGATGCCCAATTGATTTGATAACTCCACCGGATGATTGTCATGTCAATTATACACTATCCTTCTCACTTCAAGTAAGGTTTTTTTAAGTAATAGGAATGGTGGCATCTTTTGATGCATATTTATATATGTCAGCTATTGTTGCATTTAATGCCATTATGTAAGTCCTGAAAAACTTAGGGCACACAATAAAAACTCAATAAAAGAGTATTAGTTTTTGCTCATGCTGTAATGCTCAACGTATATCTATGTATACATACTTTTGTTGTATGAATATAGGAAAATTCAAATAAGATATCATGAACCCACTTTTCTGAAAAGCTTAAGTTGATAGGAGGAGGCACATGAATGGTTATATTTCTAACACGCCTCCGCATGCAAGAGCCTCATTTGGGTTTGCATGAAATTTACATAGGTTTTCTTTTACTTTTTATTTGCCTTATGCTGAAATTTTTTATTTTGGGAGTTAACAATGATTAAATTCTAGATCTTTTGGTCATAGAAGTTTTGATACCATATCATGAAATCACTTTTCATAAAAACTTAAGCCGATAAGAGGAGGCACATGATTAGTTATATCTATAACATCTGATCTTTCTATCATCGTCATCATCATCATCATTTCAAATGACTCCTTCAATTAATAACAACTTTTGTTAGGCATTGTTATTGTCATTGGGTCTTGCACCGGAACATGGTATTGTTCAATTAAAATCTTATTGTTGGCTACTTTGTGTTTTTAAAGATTTGTCGTGTTGAGGATCTTCTTGTAAATGGCATTATGAAGGGAAGCATAGTTCACATTCACAGGGCAAGAACTGTGATTGTTGACACTGATGGTATGATTACTGCATCAGAATTAGGTAATAGAAAAGTTATTCAAGTCGTTTTTTGTTGCTTTCTTCTCTTCCAAATTTCTAATTATTGAATAATAATACTATAGTTTTGGGATTCTTAAACTGAGACCTTTTTCAGGTTGCACTGAAGGTATTGGAAAGGGAAACTTTTTGAATGGAGCTGGTGGTGGTGCTGGACATGGTGGAAGAGGAGGGTCCGGATATTTCAATGGGAGAGTGAGCATTGGTGGTGATGAGTATGGAAATGCTATTTTTCCGTGTGAATTGGGTAGTGGAACTCAGGGCCCTAATGGGTCATATGGAAATGTTGTTGGAGGTGGAATGATTGGTAAATAGTTTTGAATTTATATTGTTAAAGAAGAGATTCTTTTTATGTTTGGACTTTGGACTATTGAGGTGGATGTGGATAGCACAAATGCTATGTCATTGTATTTATACTTTATAGTCCTTATACAAAGGAAATGATCTATTTTCATAATTCTCAGTTGTATTAATTTTATTCAATTTTTTGGCTAGT